>JAMFLO010000121.1:0-87232 GCA_027475765.1 Paralagenidium karlingii | reverse complement strand
GCACGGTGCCTTCGAGCAGCGCACGACCCACGAGCCTTCCGACGGCGTAGAAGTAGACGAGGTGTTCGTCCCCGTTTTCAACTCGCGAGTTTGGGTTCAGATAATATGATTGATCGCTCTTGTTGGTACATCGGAAGAGCCCTGTTTGCTTGTTGGTGAGCTTGTCGTTGAGCAACATGAACCATTCACGATGTAAACCGCCAGCATCGACACCATGCTCGTCGATAAAGTTGATCCTCATTATGGAGTGAATATTCTTGAGTTTTACGCAGCTCAGATGGCTAATCGACTCTTCGAGCACGTAGTCTCGATGGACCGATAGTTTCAAATACTCCATTTCGGCCGGTACAAGGGATGTAGCCGTGTTGACCACGAAATGGGAGTACCTCGACGGAAAATCCATCGCTGCCAGGCGCAACACATCTGCGAACTGGCGAGGCTCAAGCTCTGCTATGATCGAGATCTGCGCCGCGTTGGTCTGGTGGGATTCCTCCAGAGTAAACGTTAACGTCTTCACAGAGTCCACAACTGACTTGGTGCTCTCTTCTTGGTCGGTTTCTTCCCATTGGAACATGATTGTGTAGCTGGGTATTGCAACCGTTTGAGATCGGCACTCTCTGGGTCTCTCCAGAGCCTGACGATACCAAAACAGTCGTCCATCGACATCTTGTTTGCGGACCCATTCGCGGCGCTTTCTGGAGACGTCAAGCACCACGTCAGAGCAGATAGCATGCAAGACAAAAGCTCACATGACGGTCGCACAGACGACTCACCTGGCGCGCATTTGACGTCGCGATGGAACGGAATCGATGCAATGAGAAGTATCGATGTCTGCATCAGAGATCTTTTCACCGCAAAGTGAACAGAATCTCATGCGTCGAAAGTTCTCAAAAGCGCACACTGTACATCGGTTGAAGCCCTCTTCAGCGTCTCTGTGAAATCGTAATAAGTGAGCTCACATCAAGAAGAAACACCGGGATCAGACGTACTTGGCGGTTGCATCAATTCGGTGCAGCTGAGTGGATTGCTCATCACTGGTCACGACAGCGATGGCAGTTAGTTCAGCAACCAGCAACGATCTGATCTGTCTAGGACATCACTCACCTGGTGATGACAAGCGGCTCCGCTAATGGATCAACTGCTTGATGTTGCGGTCGCAGATAGTTCCATCGCAAGATTATAAGCCCAAAGTCGATGAGCAGCGAGCACGTCAGCATGTAGGCCAGCATCTCGTTCTTTTGGGAGAGTGCGTAGGAGAACAACATGATAATGGCGACGACGACCACGCAGTGGACCATGAACTCATCGGTAAGACTGATCCGTCGCATGGGTCACTTGAGATGCCACGAACGGGATTACAGTCGGGAATGATGGGGGCTGTTGCTGTTCAGCACTTGTGCAGTGGAGTTTGAAAAATGAGAAGGAGTGTGAGCTCATGCGCTTTCGGCACAAAGACGCCAAGACGCCTGAAAGAGACCAAGGCGAGCTGCCAGCAATGATTGCTTTCCATCACTCAACTGGACGTCGTCGTAATCCGCCCGACTGAAAGGAGAGGAAGGAAGAACCGAACCGTACGCTTCACTTGAAGTTGGCGCAGAAACCACACCGCTTGGGTGAGCCCCGGCCCATTTCTTTAGACCCACCATGGGCGTGACACCCACGCCAGGGATTGCGCCGCTTTGAGTGCCCACGACAGCGCGTGGTCAGAAACGGGTCACATTCTCTTGGTCAGCCTCATACCATACGGATACTACCGTATCGTACTGTACCAGAGTTGTGTGGAATCCACAACGAGTCAAGCTTCAAAGCCCAGTCGCAGCGCAGCACATGCTGATCCAACCGCAGGAGTCCTCGTTGCCATTGCTTCCACACTGGACGAGATGGAAGCTCTACCTCCACATCCACTCCACTCGAATCGAATCTCTTTGGTCACTTCTGAACCCCGAGCGACCGTAGAACAAACAAGCGCAGAAATAGGCATCTGCTTTCCTTTCAGAAGCCTAAATGACTCTTATTCGCAGTCAACCACACTTCCAATTACGTAAACATGACTCCAAGGCCCACAAGTGGGACTGGAGTCAACATGCAACCACAGGAAACTCGGTGGCAACACAACATCATCATCTGGTTGCTTCTTTCTCTCTCCATCTGTGGATCATTGGCCAAACAGCACCAAAGCAATTTGAGTAACGCGCAATGGAGTGTTGGGGCAACTAGTGCTAGTACCTCAGAAAACGAACTGTCCTTGGCACTAGGCACATTTTCGCGCCATATCCTAAATGAATGCCGAAGATTGCTCACAGTCCAACGGTGGAACTGAAACGAGGAAAATCGAATGACCGGGTTCAAGGCTTTCTGTACAGTAGCTGAGTCGTTTCAAAGAAAGTGTGATTGTGCTTTCAATCAGGCGTTTGGGATGGTTAATACCGTTTTTGGAAACCCTCATTCAACCTTTTTTGTTCTCTGATGTCTGTTATTTGGGCCTCTTTCCCCTTCTTTTTGTTTTGTCTAGACAACTTTTGGTTGTACAGTACGATACAGTAGGCTTTGAATCAGGCAATGGGTTAGATTTTGGGTTGAGGCGGTCTGCAACCTGTTTTGTGGACACTATTAATGCTCTATGATTGGTCAAAAATTGTCACCGCCAACATTTTTCGCTTTCAGTCGTGTTCTCAGGTTTTGCACTTTGGTGTGATCACGAGAACTGGCCAGTTGGGCTTTTCTGTCTTGCCATTATTGATTGCCGCTCAGCACAAGCTGACAGAAAGAGAGAGAAAAGCACGAAGGAAAGATGGAGGACGTGACTCTCTACCAGGTCGGCAGCTTCATCCTCTTCTGGATCATCATGATCTACGTGCGCCACAAACTCAAGAAGAACCATGAGCAACACATGGCCAACTTGCAGGCCCCTTTGCTGGTCACGTGAGTAACACTTGCGCTTTTGGTGGGATTTGGCATTTCACAAGACATTGACAGCACGAATGCATGAATGAACGAACGATGGATTTGGCAGTGATGAGAACGTCACCCATCGAATCGACACGACGACCAAGTGAGTTTGTTTCTCGTCGCACATCACACCAGAGGTTTGAATGGGTGTATCTCACCGTCATCGTGGCTTGTACCGTTGATGTTGACAGAGAGGCGGAAGAAGGATTCAATGTGTGCAGCTTTTGCGGCTTTGAAAACTTCAAGCGCGTCAAGTTCTGTCTCATCTGCCACGAGCAGATCAAGACCCAAAGTGAGAGCAAAGAGAGCTGCGGTGCATCGGCGTCAACCATTGACATAAAGAAATTGTCGCGACGACAAGTGCGCGCACGGTAAGAAGAACTCGCGCTTGTAGATGACGCCAGTGGCGTGCGTTTTGACTGACGTTGCAATGCGAGTAGAAAGCGTGGTGAATGGAAACGAAAAGTTGATGTTGAAGGCCGCATGTTTTGGTATCGCGACAGCATTAACTCACGTTTGGAAAAGTCGGTGCAGCAGCATCAGCAAATGGGTGGCATCACGATTCTCTTTGAGACAGCTATGTTCCCAAACACCCCGACTAGCATTGGGCCGGCCCCTTCGGCTCCAGAGGAGAAAGAGCTATACGTACCAACTGCTCCTCCCACTGAGGGGTCAGATGGAAGAAGAACGTATGCGACTGAAAACGACCACGACGACCATGACCGAGTGGAACCCGATGCTCCAGAAGAACCAGAAGAAGAAGAAGAGCTTGCTGGCGGAAACGACAATATCGCGAAAGCTATGGAGAAGTATCAAAACATGACATTTAGACTCGTGGAATCCGCTGATGCGAACGCTGCTCAGTTTCCAACGGGGGAGATCGTGGGCTCCTCAGAGTACACCGCGTGTTCATCGGAAAGTGCGGCTGAGCTCTTGTTGTTGCAAAAAGAGGTTTTCCCAATGCGTTTCTCTCAGTTTGTGGTCAAGACTGCTTCCACACTTGTGCCTGCCGAAGTTGAGTATCTAAAACTCTCGGTACATCGTGATTATGTGCTGGAAGAGTCCATTGGTCACCTCAGCTGCGTCAAACAGAAGAATATACACTCCATACTGCGCATCAACTTTCTGGACGAGAGTGGAGTGGACGCTGGTGGGCTGCATCGCGAATGGTTCATGTTGGTCAACGACAAGCTCACCAACAAGCAAACAGGGCTCTTCCGATGTACCAACAAGAGCGATCAATCGTATTATCTGAACCCAAACTCGCGAGTTGAAAACGGAGACGAGCACCTCGTCTACTTCTACGCCATCGGACGACTTGTGGGTCGTGCACTACTCGAAGGCACCGTGCTCAACTTCCACTTCGCCGTGCCATTGCTCAAGATCATTCTTGGCATCCCCGTTAGCTTTGACGACCTGGAGTACTTGGACGAAGAAGCGTATCGGAATCTGCTGTGGCTTCTCGAGCACGACCACGTGGAAGAGCTGGGTCTTGACTTTAGTGTATGTGAAGTGACTGAACCACGTGAGAACGATGGTGTCCAGCGCGTAGACGTCGTCGATTTGATTCCGGACGGTCGCAACGTGGCGGTGACGGACGAGAACAAGGACGTTTTTGTGAAACGCAAGTTTGAGTATATCGTGTTTGAGAGTGTGGCTCCTCAACTGTTCATGTTCCTGCAAGGACTGTATCAAGTCGTTCCAGTGCATCTGTTCATGCTGTTTGATCACGAAGAGTTGGACTATGTGCTCTGTGGAACTCAAGACATCGATGTTGACGACTGGGAGAAACACACTGAAGTTTCAAGTAGTCTCAAGGGATCTCGAACCTTGAAATGGTTCTGGGAAACTGTTCGTGAAATGCCAAACGAATATCGAAGCCGTTTGCTGCAATTCGCGACAGGTTGCTCTCGGGTGCCTCCGGTTGGTTTCCAGGGGCTAACAAGTTATGATGGACGGGTGTGTCCGTTCTCGCTCAAAGGGGTGAGAGATCCCCGCAGCCAGTATATCCACGGCCATGCATGTTTCAATCGCATCGACCTGCCGTTTTTCAAGACACGGCAACAACTGAAGACTGTACTCTACGGCATTTTGGATGAAGAAGTATATGGATTCACTAACTCGTGAGGTGGGATCAACCCAAACGAATGATTTATTAGAACAATAATATGAACTTTTGAGTGACCTGGATGCACAAGTGCCGGATCTTTTTTTCGTGAAAGTGACTGAATGAATGTGGCCGACGTGTGACTTATCACATAGAGACACACTGCAGCAACAACCGCACCATGCGACCAAGTCCTTGGATCCTCTTTGGTCAGCGTTCTCGCTGTGACTTGGTTGGCCGTCGGGACAAACCTTGTTCTGCTCGTGAAGCCGAAAGCTATATACATACGAACTCAAATCCGTGAGTACTGATACTCGATGTTGGTCACGATGGGGGCCTCGAAATCGAATTCTTCGAAGTCGTCCGCGTCGCTGCAATCGCTGAAGCTGTCGATGGACAAACGACGAAATTCCTCGTCAAAATTGGTGGCTTGCTCAATGGACTCTTCACTTGAGCAGGGTCGCAGTGGTGGATTTGTTTCTCGAAACATGACCATTTCCCAGTCGGTTCGACGGAAAAATGCATGCCGTTTGATATCCGAACTACCATTCGCAGAGCCAAGCCGTTTATGTGGGTCAATTACCAAGAGCAATCGAATCAGACTCGCCGCTTCTTTGGAGACGAAGGATGGGATCTCCAGTGGGTCGCTAAGGATTCGCTTGCGCATCTTCCGCGGGTCACGGTGATACCATGGAGGGATTCCCGTGAGCATTTCATACAGAACCACACCGAAGGACCACCAGTCAACGGCCGTGCCGTATCCGTTGGTATTATGAAGGACCTCGGGGGCTGTCAAAGCACCAAGAACTCAATGTTTCAGTCTAGTCTTTGCATCTTCACAACTAATAGCTCACTTACCTAAATACTCGTAGCTTCCACAGAGCGTTTTTGCTCCGGCTGTGGACTCGGTGATCCCAAACTTGCTGATGCCAAAGTCCGCGAGTTTCACATGACCAGAAGCGGTGAGCAAAAGGTTCTCTGGCTTGAGATCGCGATAGATGATGCCATGACGATGAAGGTGTTCCACTGCTAGCACGATCTCTGCAGCGTAAAACGCGGTGACTTGTTCGGAGAACCGCCCTGCTTTGTGCAGGTGCAATGCAATCTCTCCACCGGGACAGTATTCCATCACAAGAAAGAGATGCTTGCTGGACTGAAAGGCCCATCGCAAATGTACCAGTGCGTGGTGGTTCGTGCCGCCCATGACGTCGCGTTCTGAGAGCACTTTTTCGGCCATGTCCTCATTGTGCATGACGTCACGTGAGAAGACTTTCATGGCGTAGAGCTTGCGGTCGACCACATTGCGCACCAGAATCACTTTGCCCATGCCCCCCGTGCCAATCACTTTGAGATACTCAAAGTCTTTTGCGCTCATGGAGCAGTTTGGATGCTTCTTGGACCCATCAGGTGTCAGGGTCGTCTGCTTTTGTTTGTGCTGCGCCTGGCGCTGGGCGACGAGCGCGCGGCGCTTGACCAGCAGTAGTTCTTCTTGTTCGTCCACGCCATTGGTCACGATGCGGCGCACTTTTCGTCCAAGAGGATCCAGTTTACTTGGCAGCACGCACACATTCTCTTGCTCTCGATCGCTCTCCTCGTCTTCGCTCTCCGTCTGGTGGGCACTTGGCGCTGGTGACTTTTTTAATCTGCTGAGGCTCAGCGGCCACTCGGCGCACGGCGACTGCAGCAGATCACTCAACGACACCGAGCGCTCGCCGGTGGGTGATTTGGAGGCGTTGGCGCCCATCTGTTTTGGCTGTTTGACGATTATGCGACTCTCTCACCGTTCGAATGGCTTGCAAATGGCTTTGGAATGAGTTTTAGTGACGCTCGCTCTTTACTGACTCTTCCAGGTCCAGCGTGCACACCCTCGCTAAACCGATTCGAAACGTTCCCATCCAGGTGAGCCAGGGTTTTGATGGTATTCCTCCTGCCATGTGTGGGCCACACCAATTAGCGGCTGGTGGAAATTTCAGGGAAAGTTGCACACTGTACACCTCATTCGCCAAAATAGTGGATCTTTGCCACATCACTTATGGCTGACAGATACCTATATTAGTGTGGGCCACGCTATCTTGTCGCCACTTCTTGGAGACCCCGACTGCCACAACTCTCAAGGTCACCACAAGCATGGAGCAAAGGCGCGAACTTGAAGCTCTCTTTGACGAATTCACAACGCTTCCCAATGCTTCGGCGCAAGTGAATCTGATCCACCGAGTGCAGGAAATTCTGCTTCACCGCGATGCGTCCCGAGAGGCCCACGAACTGGTGCATTTCGCGCTGCCGTTTCTGCGCACTTTGTTCTCGCACCAGAGTGCTCAAGTGGTCGCCACTCTCTTGGGTTTCTTCACGCAGCTGAGCAAACTGCAGAAGAATTTCATCAAAGAGCTGTTCGAAATCATCAACGCAGTGCTCTCCATCGGATTTTCCAGCGAAAAGAACGTGGTCTCGTCGCTCCAACTTGCGGCGACAGTGCTTCCCCAAGCGTTCGAAGCCGTTGCCATCGATGGTAATGTGGTCGGGTGGAGCTCAACGGACAAACTGGCACTCTGGACGGCAATGGCAAACAACATGAAGCTCTGCGTGGAACTCGTCGGCGCCGGGCCGGTCGTATTTGGTGATCGTCACAACGCCAACAATAACAACAACAATCGCAGCGTGATGGTGTGGCTTGCAGGTTGGAAGTACTTGGAGCGGGTCGTGCTGTTGCTCAGTGAAGCGCAGGACAGCAGTGTGTACCGCGACCCGATGCGGTCCAACACACGACCTGATCAAGTCACGATCGATTCGCTTTCTCCGTCAACCACCACGCTGCCTCGCGACCAGATGCTGTCGCTGGGTGTTTTTGCCGTTCAACGCATGTGCGAGTGTCTCTTCACACGCGACGCCAATCAGTTGGGACGAAGAGAGATCTGTGTGACCATCAACTCGCTCTCACTGCTGTCTTGTCTGCGCCCACAGCACATGAAGATGATCATTCCGTCTCTTCTCGCGTTCCACGGCAGCGGGTCAGCCATGAGTCTCGACCGCACAGTGCAGGAAACACTTAAGGCGAATCTTGTGAAGATTCTCGGCCATCCTTTGGCGCAATCTCACGCAGATGAAATCACCGAATGTTTGATTGGCTTACGCGCATCAGAACGAGCGTTCCGAGCCATCAGCAAGAGCAAACTGCCTCGAGGAAAGTACGTGTCTGCCCCGTCCGAAGCCTCACTCCGTAGGGCGCGCTTTGGAAAGCGCGGCGCCGAGGCAATGAGCAGCTCATCCTCTGCCAGATCGAATTCAGACCGCTCCAAGCGATTACGTACGTTGGAGGCCGCCTCGCCGCCCGTCAAATCAGAACTGAAACAGCCAGAGGCACTGACTCACGACAGCCTTGTGAATCTTCCAGTCAACGACGTTGTGAATCTTGTGCTCAAAGGTCTTTCGATGGAGATGCCGAAACCAACGCCTCCCAACCTAAAGCTATTGCTACCACCGAGTGAACTCAAAGCTCGTATGACCACGTTGCTAGCAATCCTCGCTACACCATCGTCGGTTCTTGCCATTGAGTCGAGCGCCAAACGCAAACGAGATCCACGCCGTCGAAGGGAAATTGCTCTTGAAACCAAGGAAGAACCCGCGTTGGTGCAGATCTTCGATGATGCTGGAGTCGATGAAATGGCGGAGTGGATCTCCACCAATGCATCGACCATCGAAGAGCCACTCATCTCCGTCTCGGAAGATAACTCGGTGCAGGTGTTCCTCAAACCTGTCAATCCTGAATGGTGTCGAGAGATGGCGATGAGTGCTGTTACTCGTATTCTGCAGAATGAGTACGGTGCTGGGGTCGTCGGAGAGCAGGTGCTTCGAGAAAATCTTGTGTGCCGGCTTGCCTCGAGCCCTTGGCTTCTCCACGAAGACAAGAGCAAGACACTGGGTGGCATCGTATCTGCTTCCAAATCCTCCAGCGTTAACCGACTGCCGTCCCTTTATCAGACCATTTTGGACTTTGTGTTGGAGCAACACGCTTCACGCTGGTCGCTAGCGCTGACCCTGCTGCAACATGAGTATGTCAAGGCCTTTTGCCGTCCGCGATATCCGATGCTTTCACCGGAAACAACCGCAGATGCATGGTACTATGCGAGTCTCGGCTACTTTTTGCGAGGCATCATCAAGAAGCTGGATCTCTCATCATCGTCGGACAAGAAAACGTTCAGTTCGATCATCTCTGGCATTCCTCGAATTACTGTGGATGTGCTGAAGGCAGTTGCGAGTCTGTTCGAGCTTAGCGATGGCATTGGCGTTGTGCTGGGTATCACGACGTTGCGAGATTTGGTGCGAGAACGGAAGAGTTGTGGAGACGCAGCGCTGAACGTGCTGCTTCGGTTCGCAAGTGAAAAAGATCCGAGCTGCCGCAATTCCAGCATTCGGTGCGTTGCCAACCAGTTGTACTCGATCGATGCTTTGAAAGAACCGATCGAGAAGTTTGCAATCCAACTGTTGAACTCACTGGAACACAACGAGAAGACCGCGCCACCAGGCGACGTAGAAGAAACGGAAGATGTCGAGGCATTGATTCCTGAAGTCACAACGGCAGTAGCGAAAGCCAATGACCCCGCGGAAGAATATGGGGCCGATGTATCAGTAGCTACAACGGAACCATCTGTAGCACCTCCAGGCAGTGATGTGGAGATGGAGACGGCGGAATACTCCGTATCGGCGCTTCTTCGCAACGTGGAGACCGAAGACAACAAGCAGCATCAACAACTCGTCGATTTCTCGATGGAGTTCCAAAAGCATTGCGACCTGCAGTCCACTATCGACACTGACGAAGAAGTTTTACGCCGTTTGGAGCTCTTTCTGGCGCTGTGTGCGAAGAAACCCGAATTGCTGGGTCACTTGGTCTCAGTGTACAGCAAGACGATCGAGGTTGCGCACAAGGTGATTTTTTATGCCGTCGAGAAGCTTATCAAGCACTTGATGAAAGCCAACGTGAATGTGGTCGAGCAATTGTATGGCTTTGACCACGACTCCCTCAGTTACGTGTGCCACGTGCTGCAGATCCTGTGTCATCGTGGCAGACCAAGTGATGAAGTCGTGCAGCAAGTGTTGGCGCTGTATCAGAAACACAAAGACGTGCCAGACGCCATTTCTGTGCTGATCCCTTTATTACCAGGCATGAAAGCGGACGAGTTGTTCCCGCTGCTGCCCGAGTTGCTGGCGCTTCCACAGACTCGATTGTCCGTTGCCATCACAAAGTTGCTCGAGGTGCTACCACCACAACTCATCCCCCCCAAAGACCTGCTGCTTGAGCTTCATCATTTGGATCTGAAGAGTGACGCCAACATGCAGAAGAAAGCGATCAAAGCGATCAATCTATGTGTGGAGCATCGTCACGTGTTTCCGGCAGATGTTCTCCTTCACGTATGCAAGGCGCTTGTGGAAGAGAATCCACCGCCCAAGCTGAGTCTGCGCACTGTCATCTTGACCGTCACTGCGTTTCCATCCTGCCAGAAAGATATCGCCGGCCTTTTGTCGCAACTCGCCGCTCGCCGCGTGTGGGAAATGGAAGAAGCCATCTGGAAAGGTTTCATCAAGTGTTCGGCGTTGATTCAACCGCATTCGTTTCCGATTCTCCTGCAACAGCTTCCTCTGGAGCAGCTTCGCGTGGTGTTGGACGAGGAAAAAGAGTTGATGGACCTCATCAAGGAGTTCTTGGCGTCGTCCAACGAGTTGCCAGTGGCGGATCTCTCGTCGGCCGTTCGAGAGTTTCTTGGCTTGAACTAGAAGACTTACTAATCGCTAGGATTCCGATCTGAATGGATCACAACAGTAGTTGAAGTGGTCGGAAGTCGGTAGAGGGTAGCTAGCCAGCAGTCGATCGATTCTTGAGTTGCTATTTAAACATGAGACTTCTGTTTGCGACGAAAACGTTGGGGCAGCAACTTCTGCAGCCCACTCGCCTTGGGCGGAGCCTGCTGCTCCAGTTTGTCATGCACTTCCGTCAATAATTTGGCCGCTTCAAGCGGATCATTAGCTGTGAGATCCAGCGAGAACTGAGTCGTCAAGTGGTCGATGCAGAACGGAATGCCCGACTCGACGCGTTTATTGACGCAGTCGCGAGCTGTGCACCTCATTTGCGGAGCTGGGAGATGCTTTTCCGTGCTTTTCTTGGCAGGTTTCGGTCTCTTCTGCACTCTCAGCGCGTCGTCGACTGCTTTGGCTGTTTCTTTGGCCAGCAATTCGGCGAATTGTTTGGCTTCCTGTTCGGCCATTTGTGCGTCTTTGCGTCGCTTTTGGCGCACCCGTTCCTCCAAATCAAGAATCTCTTGCGGAAACGGCGTCGTGGGTAGCGCTTGACACGTGTGGTGGGTGCGCTTGCCCTTGCGATGGAACCGCTCAAAGCAACCAGGGTTGCCCATCCATCGAACGCTGCAGTAGCGATCGTTGCAGTTGTCGCAGATACGATCGGCCGGTTTGCCGCATTCGACGCACACATTGTCCCCCAGCAACGCTTGCTTCTTGTTCTTGAGGTCGGTCTCAGGGCAGATGACACCGTGTTTGGCAGCAAGACACAACTGACAGAGCAGACGAGAGCAGTATTCGCACGAGGCATCACCGCGACGTACGCCACACTGATCGCAGTATACTTGAAACGGCTCCAACGCCTGTTTGATGAGTTTCATCTCATGGTGCTCCTTCTTGCCCTTGGCGTGGGCACGCGCGGCGCAGTCTTCGCACAGTGCATCTTGACACACCAGACAGAGCTGATACGCGACTCGCGACTCGCACTCGACGCAAACTGATGCGTTGGGTTCATAGGCTTCGCATTTATGGCGAGCACGTTTGCCTTTGGCGTGAAGGCGCTGGAAACAGCGATCACAATAGTGTTCTTCACACTGCAGACAACGCAGACTCGAGAAGCGATTGCATTCCGTGCAGCGAAACGCGGGCGCCTGCACGTGGTTCAAGGACGTAAACGTGTGCCAATTGGTCTCTGCGTTGTCGACTGCATGCTGCTGCGTGTAGCAAACAAAGCAGTAGTTGACGTAGTCCCCGTACGGCGAAAAGCAGTCGTTGCAGCGCCGTGTTGCCTTGTCGGCGTTGCACACGCTACAGCCCACGCTCGGGACGTCGTCGTACTCTTCACGCTCCGTGTAGACCTCAGGAGAGTCTAACGAGGGCCAGGCCTTGATCCATCGCTTGGTCGTCCGTTCCTGAACCATCGGGCGGAATGCAATGATGTTGCCGAGGTGGTCGCGCGGTTCGTCCGTCATTTCCTCCCCCGTTGGCTTGTAGACAAAGAAGAATTCCCGGGTTTCCTTGTCGTACTCCTGCTCGTATTCCGAGACCTGCTGAGACTTGAGAAAAGCCTTGAGCGAGAGAGCGCAATGCACGCGCCATGCGCTCTGGATCACTTTGGCCTTGCCGCTTCGAAAGACCATCAGCTCAAGGTACCAGCGTCGAGTGCGATGCATGCGATATGTTGCTTGGCACATTGTACAACTGCGCACCCATCGCAGTATTCTCTCCAACGCTTGCTCTCGCAGAAAAAGAGCTGCCTGGGCGTATGACAAGTGCTGGTCGATGGAAGCGTCGTGACCCCAAAAGCCCTTCATGTTGTGCGGACCAGAGTAACGTTTCAATACTGTCTGGATGGCGCTGTCACTTATGATGGGGCCGACTTGTTGAGGCTTCTGCGACGGGTCCTTTTTTTTCTTGGCAAGCGACTGCTTTCGAAAGAGCCGCTCAAGTTGCTTGACAGCATCAGACGAAGCATCGAGTTTGCTGTTGCTATCGTCACCGTCTGCAAGGGCAGAAGAAGTTGACGGAGGTGGTACAAGTAATTGGGCAAGACTTAGGACCTCGAGGAGTTGGTGCTGCAAACCCACAAGCCGAAGGTTGGCTGTGCACACAAGACAGTACTCGATGCACTTGACAAAGAGCTTGAAGATGTCTTTTTCTTGATGCTCGCGCGTCACAAACTCCAACGAAATGATCTCACTGGCATTCTCCAACGCTTCGTCAGGTCTTCCAGCGTACTTGCGCAAATGCATCTCCAGTTGACGATAGGACACTGGTGTGACAGAGGCACGAATGGCCTTGAGAAGCCCAAGAATGCGGCCCTGTTGATTCGGATAGCTCTGCGAGAGCATCTGCAAGAGTACTTTTTCACTCGGAATGAAGTTAAATCCATGTTTTTCCGTGGGCGGCAAAGCGATTTGCCAACTCGACAACGGAGGTTTGTTCTTTATGGGACGCGGTGCATTCTTCCAGACGGCAAGTTCCTCTCTGGTCAGATTCAGTTTCTTGAGTTTGTAGTCCGAGAGTCGAAAGAGATCCAAGACGTTGGTGGATGGAAAGTGGGCGAGGTGTCTGACAAAGCCCAAACGACTCAAATACATGGCTGAGCTCATTCCTTCAAGACCAAAGCCGATGTGACCAATCCGGTTGGCATCGGCAAGCGCATTTCTCACGAGTTGCACAAAATCGATGCTTCGCAGCTCACGTCGAAACGCCAGCTTGCCGAGAAACATTCGAGCGATCGACTGGATGTGCAATGCCGCCATCTCATGCTTGAACTCGTATTCGGGGCGATCCCATGTGCGTTCTCTGGTGAATTCATTTCGGTAGAAGCTTTGTCGTTCACCAGCTTCGTCGGGTTCCGCCTCGATCTCTTGCCAGCCAAACCGAAGCTGCATGCGTGTGAACCGAAGACTGCTTTGTGTGACTGGAACGGAGGAGACAGCACTGAGAAAGACAGCATACACCTCGAGAAACTTGATAATAGCTCGTCCATGCGCATTCACTGGTCGTGAATGGATCGGAAACATCCAGTCACGGCGGTTCTCTTGCCGAACGCTTTGGTGATATGCTGCCTCACATTCCCGCACGAACTGCTCCAAGTCTTTTAGCAGTCGCTGATCGTCGCTGGTGGTATCCTTGAGCAGACGATCCAGCACATCATCGCGCTTGTAGTGTGGCTTCTTGACCGGATTCTTGTCGTATCGTGTCCAGAACACGGCTGCTTTGGCATTGAATCTTTCTTGAAACTGCATCTTGAAGGTGACCGTCTGACAGCCTTCGAGTCGTTTGATTTCCCATGCCTGCTCCAGCTCTTGGTGTCTGCGTTCCCGAGCCTTCTCGCGCATCAGATCTGCCACCACTTTCTTGGCCAAAAATGCGCGCACCGCGTTCTGAATGCAACACACCGCGTTATCTTCTTGCAGCGTGTACACCGGTCGCCAACTCAAGAAGCTGTCAGTCTGCGGAGGCAGCCAGTAGCCGTACGCTTGCAACACATCGTCCCAGACCTCCACATACGGAAACCGAGTGCAGTTGCTGAGCCTTTCTTCACGCAGTCGATCGGCTTCTTCGAGTTCCCATTTCTCCCAGGTGGCTTTCTCTTTCTCGCGCTCCTGCTGCCAGAACTTGAGCACATGGTCGAAGTGTCTCTCTTGAAGATATTTTGCCTGGATGCGTTCATGGACGTCTTTCCTTCGCATCGCCCAGACGAGCCGCTTGGTCTTTTTCATTCGCCATGTCCGTTGCACGCGTAGCACTCCAGCATTCATGCGATCAAGCAGCGCCAGAGCATCATGCCAGAGTTTGGCTTTGTCGGACGCCTTGGAGGACCGTTTTGCCTTCCACAACAACTCCAACACGTGGCGTTCGAAGCGAAAGCACTTGGTCCACTCTTTCGGATACTCAATCAACGCATAGTACTCGATCGGAACCTGCAACAGCTCCAAGCACCGCTCGAGGCCATCCTGCACTGCTTCGGCACTTCGTAGAAAGCGTTGGGTATCGTATTTCTGAAGAGAAGACTCCAGCGCAGAATACGTCAACGTTTTCATATGAAACTTGATGTCGGAGATCGTGTCGTGCGCGTGAAAGAACCGAATCAACTGCCATTTGGTGATCGTCAAGCCCTCCAAACTAGCAGCAAACGAGGTCGCGCGAGACTCTAGCGACGGAAACTTTTCCAGAAACATGGCGCGTGCCACACTGTTTAAGTCTGCCACCACTCGAAAGTTCTGCTCACTGATTGAGGCGGCTTTTTCTTGGGATGATTGCTGTTTGATCTGCAACTCGAGCGCTTCAAGGCGTTCTTCCAATCTCTTGGAGACTTCGACGTGGTTTGTCCACTTGTTCATGGCTTGGGTCACGCGTACATCAGCTTCGTGCACAACTTGTTCAGCTTGTTGTTGACGCAGCTGAAGCGCCCTTGGAGGATGCGTAAAATCTCGGCACTCGTCTTCCACTTCCTCAAGTTCCTGAAGCGCTTTCGCCTTGTCCGCTTCTTGCAGTTTGACGTGTTTCCAGCAGTTGTCGACTTTCTTGTGCAACCATATCAGTCGCTTCTTCACCGTTTCACTCTCATTACGCAGTACTCGCATCTGAGCAATTCGGCGATGCGCCAAGAGACTTGTCACCATGGTTTCTACCACATCCGAGTCGTTGATGTCGATGGTTTTCTCCAGAAAATCACCCAATTCGTCTTCAGGTTTGTTTCGCAAGACTGCCACCGAGACGTCGAGTGTCTCGGCGCACGCTTGAGGGTATCTCTTGAGAAAAAGGGAGGTGTATTTCTCATCGACTCCAAGTCGTCGGACCCAGGCGGGGATACTCATGCCATTCAGGTCGTCGTTGGGATCATAGTAGGCACTCGCACGAAGAAGACTCGCCGTCAAAATCTCCGAGAGGCTTGTTCTGGAGCGCAGAGGGTTGTTCAATCGTCGTCTTTGAGCCAACAGCATCTTGCGAGCCATCCGCTTCTGAGTTCCATGGCGCCACAGTCTTTGAATACGCGTCGCCATCTCGACTTGAAGTTGCTTGACCACAAGAGGTTGGATTAGCCGATTGCGTGCCATCATTCCTCTCGTTATGCGCTGCAAGGAGATTGCGGCATCATTGAGTAGGTTTATTCGCTGGGTAATCAAGCGTTCCACCGCGATTTCTATCAGTTCCTGGGCTTTCTGTCGGGCAAAGGCAGTCTTGACTGAGAAGGTCATTTGCAGCAGCTTCTTGCGAACCATATACTCCTTGGTTCCTTGCTGGATTGGTCGTGCAGCACGATGATTTCTTGCGATGATGCGGCCTTTCCTGCCACGACACAGCGCTTGAATACAAGACGCAGCATCATACTCACGAAGCCAGAGCGTACGTTGGTCTTCCAACCGATGGATAGCTACTAGACCCATCAAATGGCGACGCAGCCTTCCTTCAACTGCCTTGAGCCACACAAATTGAATCTTGGTCGCCATATCAACGCGCTTCTTGTGATGAACACGAAAAAACCATTTGATTCGGCGGTGCGCAATATTCTCGCGTCGAAGCCGATGCAGCACGAGTTTGGCGATATGGGTACGATACTGGCATTGGATTTTGATCGCTGCCGCCTGCTTCTTGAGAAGACGGTACTTTCGATATGTACGCAGAATGCGTCGTGTCATGACTCCTTTCATGACAATCTGCACTTGGGCCTTGAAGTCATTTTCTTCGCGTTCGCACTCGCGAAGACATCCAAGCAAGAGAAACGTCGACCAGTCGTTGTTATAGCGATACCAGCAACGCTGGAACACCAGCGCCGCGAAGAACTCTCTGGCGTTTTCGACGCGAGTTCGCTGGACTTCTCGGCGTCCGAGAAACCCACGCGCTATGCGTTGCAAAAGCAGCGTTGCGGTCAGGTATTTTTCGGTCTCTCTGCGTTGCGCGCACAGCACAAGTCGGTGCAGTCGTCGGGAACGACACGTTCTGTACGCTTGTTGAACAAGAATTGTAGCTTGTCGTAGCTGTTGATAGTTGATCAAACAGACATTGCAGCGATGCTGAGCTTGCAGTCGGATGAACCCGATGCGCATGATGCGATATCGCTCACGGGCTGCAATCTTTCGCTGGTGGGCCTGAATGCGAGCAGCAGCTACTCGATGTTTCAGTAGATAAACGCGCAGTCGACGCCTTCGGTACGCAAATTGAACGCACTGGATACACGACCATATTCGACGTCGCTCTTCTCGCACGCTCTCGGGGATCTGAAACCGTAGATGACGACAAGGTGCCAAGTAGACGTCAGCGAGGACCGGGTTGTTGATCGGTGCCTCAGCGTGGAGTCGAAGAAAACGATTTCGACCAAGAACTCTGCGGATTTGACGTTGAATTCTCCGAACGGCCTCATCTCGATCTGTCCAAATCATCACCTGCACGCTTTCGACCCATTTGTCCATTCCCTGCAATAAGTATCCACGGATGATGTATGTGATGGCAGCTTGAAGCTGCTTGAGCATGATCACGCGTTGATATTCGGTGCTTCGTATTCGGTAGCGGCACTGTTCCACAAACGCCTTCCATTGTTTGAAGGCCAGTCGTCGTTGATTGTCTTCAAACATAAGAATCCAAAGAGCCATCGCTCGCTGCATGCGTAGACGACACAGCTGAGCGCCACCAGGGCGTTGGAAAATGAAGCGCAAGGGCAGTTTCTGTTGTTGCGTCTCGATCATGGCCAGCATCTGCTCTTTCATCTTGGTTTCATTTCGCCTCAGTGCTTCCCGTTCCATTTGTAAGAATCCGATGATGCGCCTATTGAATCGGCGACCAGCGTGTTGGAGATTGAGCGTGTTTTGTTCCGTCGGTTCGATGGGAAGCGACAGAATCTCATGTAGACGATGAAGTTTGAACTCTTCTGAATCCAGATCTTCGTCTTGTCGATCCTCTTGTTCGTCCACCCCTTGGCGCTCTTGGTGCTCTACCTTCTTCTGTACGATCCGATGCATCTCGGGTATTGATCCAGCTTTTCCATACGACGTCAATGGTCTCTTCTGCTCGGAGGCAGCAGAGAAGACCATCGACGGCCCACTTTGCGATCTCGTCGTTTCTTTCCACGTGTCAGAGACTCGTGTCGAAGCACGCGGAGATCTACGAGACGACACAAGAGCGGACTGGGGGAGAGGTGGAGGAAGATGCTCTGTTTTCCATTGATGATGGAGCGCTTTGTTATCATCGTCATGCAAGTGGCGTCGAAAGTAGTCCATTGAAGACGATGCCGGCATCTGCTTGGACGTCAGTATCGAGAGCATTTCCTTTGGCTTCAGAAGCGAGCCCGACACTTCAGTGCTGTCGCGAAAGCCATCGCGTGATTTACTATACGAGAGCAATTTTGTGGGCGCGATCACTGGCAACTCATAGGACTTGGGAAGACTCTTGATGAGTTCGAGATCCACTGTCGGCGTCAGCACTTGGTTGCGTCGCATGCGAAACCGACGTGAAAACACCGAGTTGGCCCGCGTCGTCAGCGCAGATTTGGCTGGAAGCTCCGTCTCAACGCGTTCAGAGTCCAGGAAATGCTTCGGTTGTGACGGTTGGGAAGGAGCAAAGCGATTTCGGTTCAAAGATGAAAACGTCTGCAGCCCTTCACGAGGGTCTTTGAGGCCATCTGCTTGATCCAACTCGAGCGTATGCACTATCTTGCCGTTCAGTCGAACTGCTCGACCAGCAATGGTCCGCGTGAGAAACGTGCTGTCTTTCTCGGAGGGAAACGCGTTCATGACGAGCAGCTCCGAGTCTAATGAGAGCAAGTGCTGAAGGTTTCGGCTTCGTGGAGCTAATACCCACCAACAGATAGAGCGTCGTCAGACAAACGGCTGGTCCACAACACGCAAGAACGCCACTTGCCTCTCATCAGCACTGAAATCACCAGACAGCAGTTGACATGCATTCGCCTCGTGTCGGCATTCTGGATGCTCGAGTGCCGACAACAGTTGATGATCTGAAGCAGCGAGTCGATCAGCGTGTCGGATTGGAACTTCATCTGCTCCTGCAGTTCGTCGTCTCGCGTGATCAACAAGCCCAATGCGCGTGCAGCCAGCGCTCGATGGTACACCGCATTCTCTGTGTTGCGCAGCACCTCGATCACATCGTTGAGCGAGTGATTGTGTTGCTGTTGCTGGAATATCTCGTTGACGCGGTTGGACGAAGAAGAGAACGACGCGAGCGAAATGACTGTCTCCAGCTGTTGCGCAGGCGACACGTCGAGCGCCGACTCTTCTTGTTCGCGTCTACGCCGACTGCGACGAGACGCAGACGTCGAACAGTGCGCACCGAGTTCCATTAAGTTGAAGTCCCCCACGCTTCGTGCCTATTCATTAACAGGTCGGCGGCGGATCTGAGTCGTGATGAGAGGATCTGATTCATCGTGGCTGTCCTGGTCTCGTGGGGGACGCATTCTGGACTTTACCATCCAGGATTCTGAGAGAAGTGCGTCTAGGTGTTGAAGTCCAGCATTGAGTCCAGTCGGTAGTGTCCAGTGTGCTGAACTGAGCAACTGTTACCGTATCATGAACAGGCAATAGTTGCACCTAGTGTCTCCGTTAAGTGCGACGTGGGAAGAGGTTTGGTGGCTGCTTGTCGAAGTTTGAGCAAACGCTGCAGATCATTTGGGTTCCGCCTTGAGAGCTCGAAGAGAAGCAAAGCAACGAAGCGGAGATGGCAGATCTCGAAGTGGTTCACGTGGTGGTGGGCGTTGCACTCGCCTGCCTGCTCATCACCCTGTGCTTCTGCTGTCTCGAGCGCATCACCAACAGTTATCAGTCGCAACTGGCCACCCGTGAGCCGCTCCTCGACCGGTACGTTTCTTGTGTTTGCAAAGACGCCATAGCTCCGCTCATGAAGTGGTGTGGTTTGCCTGTCTGATTCGCACGTGTTCGTGAGCAGAGACGACCAGATTTCATATCGCGTTGATGCCGTTGAGGGGTGAGTCTTGCTCCGGCAGATGTTCGTGTGGGTAACTCCACTCTAATCCAACGATATCGTGTCCTGAAGTGAGGCTCACGAAGGATTTCGCGTCTGTCCAGTCTGCACGTTTGAAAACTTTCAGCGGTCCACGAGTTGCTCGTTGTGCGGGTGCCTTGACTTTGCTTCAGCATCCAGCAATCCGTCGTGTCGCACCGCGCGTCAACGACGCATGCAGTATGTGCTTGGTGAATACACCAAATCGGGCGAGAATATAGCTGACTCGAGCGGGTTCTTTGCCCTGATGATTGTGACAGGAAGCGCAAACAATGGAAGCGCAAATTTGACGTTGAGGGACGGTTGTACTGGTACCGAGACCCACTGAAGCCTGCGGAGATCATCTCCATGGGATCCACAGGACATCTCATCTCTTTTCCCACAAGCATCGACCAAGACCCAGAAGAGCATGCGGCGATGGACATTATTCTGCCTCCTCAATGCGAGTCAGAGAATGGTTTACCATTCCATGTCATTGATTGTGCAACGGTCAAGGACCTGCGCGAGTGCCTTGACTCTACCGAAGCGATCGCAGACCACACGACACCACTCCATGAGGTGGTGCAACGCGCTCTGCTCCCTTTTCCAGATAAATATGCGCATTTCGTGCGTGAAACAGCAATGCTGTTGGTACCTGCCGAAATCGAGTACTTAAAGTTGTCGGTCCATCGCGATTATGTACTAGAAGAGTCGGCTGACCATCTCAGCTGTGTCAAGGCCAAGCACCTGCACTCGATCTTGCGGATCAACTTCCTCAATGAATCCGGCGTCGATGCAGGCGGTTTGCATCGCGAATGGTTCATGTTGATGAACGACAAGTTGACGGAGAAAGATGTTGGCTTGTTCCGATGCACCAACCGAAGCGACAATTCTTTCTACCTGAATCCAAACTCACAGGTGGAGAATGGCGAAGACCACTTGGTGTACTTCTACGCAGTGGGTCGCCTTGTTGGTCGGGCGCTGCTGGAAGGCACCGTCTTGAACTTCCATTTCGCTGTTCCGTTGCTCAAACTCATTCTAGACATCCCGGTCACTTTTGACGATCTCGAATACCTCGATGAGCAGACATTCAAGAGTCTCAAGTGGATCTTGGAGCACGATCAAGTGGATGAGCTCGGTCTCGACTTCAGTGTGTGTGAAGTGATAGAAGCATCCGACGGCACGAGTGTGCGAACGGTGAAAGTGGTGGATTTAATCCCGAATGGCCGCAATGTGCCGGTGACCGACGACAACAAGCACGACTTCGTGAAACGCAAGTTTGAGTATATGGTGTTTGAGAGCGTCGCATCGCAGCTCCGCGTATTTTTAAAGGGCCTGCACGAAGTGATTCCTGTTCGCCTGCTCGTGCTGTTTGACCACGAAGAGCTCGACTACATCCTATGCGGTAGTTCTGACATTGACGTCAACGACTGGAGGAAAAACACTCTTGTGTCTGCCAATCTTAAAGGAACCAGGACTTTGCGATGGTTCTGGGAAGTCGTCGAAGAAATGCCGAACGATTATCGCAGTCGATTGCTGCAGTTCGCGACGGGTTGCTCACGGGTTCCTCCGGTCGGGTTCAGAGGACTGACCAGCTACGACGGTCGGCTCTGTCCGTTTTCGTTGAAAGGAGACATGGATTCAGAGAATCAGTTTGTAAATGGCCATGCGTGCTTCAATCGACTGGATATCCCGTACTATGCGTCAAAGGACGAGCTGAAGCAGGTCATTTATGCGGTTTTAGATGAGAATGTATATGGGTTCAACGTCACTTGAGCGTATCATATCAATTCAGATTATTCTTGCTGCTTCGAAGTACGGAAGAGCCAGAAAGGCGAATGGCACCCCCACGAGCAACCAGTCACTCGTCGTATTAGCCAGCGTCATCGACGTGAGTGTATTGAAGCAAACTTGGTTTTGTCGTTGATGTGTCTGGCGTGTACGGTACGGTTCCACGTTGGTTCCTTTACCAGCGAAGTGACAGAAGCTTCCATTTCTTTCTACTCAACCAACTTGCGTGTTCTGGAAGTGAAAGACGAACAACAGACCACAACACGGATGAGTATGACAACCGCGGTGAAAGTGCTAGCGCGCGGTTTGGAGACGAGTTTCGAGCAAGTGCGGGGTCATGTTAGGTTTTGCACACGTCACCTTATTTGTGCCCATGGTACCTCATGCCGAAGTACCCATAGCAACAAGCGATGACCAGCGATACCATCAGACGGATGGATAAAGAGAGAGTTGTCGAGCCCACTCCAAAACGTGACGAAGAGTAACGAACCAGCTACAGAAACAGGTCAAATGAGCTTTCTAAATGGCCCTGGACTCCGTTTTTTTGGTTTTTTGGATGTGCTGTCACTTCATGTTATGTCTCACGTGAAGCTGATGGGAGAGGCTCACCACCGCAAACTCGCAACGATAGCCCGCAAGAGACAAGTCATGCCGTTCTCTGGTCAGCGAGTTGCAGAGGTTTTTGACGCAAGCGATTAATTGTTGGATGACTGTCTGTTGTACGGTTCTCAACTCACAACTCTTCC
Source organism: Paralagenidium karlingii (assembly GCA_027475765.1). Classification (NCBI taxonomy): domain Eukaryota; phylum Oomycota; class Peronosporomycetes; genus Paralagenidium; species Paralagenidium karlingii. The sequence continues at coordinate 64,897 of JAMFLO010000121.1, read as the reverse complement.
AAAATTTAGGTTGGTCCTCTCTTGCGACTTTAACTGGTCTGCTGCACGTAGCTCTCAAACACCTGTCGAGCAGATTTGATGTTGAGGTGAATCGTAGCGGGCTCTGCCAACACCACACGTCAGCTCCGTTCCGCTCATATGGAGAAAGAGCATGGCACTCACGAATCTGATGGTCCGACATGATGACCATGATATACGTGTTGGTGGTGAAGAAGTCGATGAAAGCAGTGAAATTGGAATTCCGCACTTCGAGTCCCTGGAACTGCGCTTGGGTTTTGCTGCAGCTGAGTTTGAATTGCTTGATGATGTTGCTGATTTTCTCAAAGCGGTGGATGTCGCGGTGGTTGGTGTGAGTCGCATGCGAGATGACGAGAAACGTCGCGCGCTCAAACAAAACCACTTCGTCGGCATTACAGATGGAGCAAAAGTCGTTCAGATGCTTTTCTAGATCTTGCATGTTGGGGATCAGCGAGTACACGATGGACGACCACGCGCGGTACAACGTCTCGTCCCAAATGGACGTGCCGAAGCAGACGGTGGGCAACGAGCCTGTGTGGGCCAGCACCATTTCTTTCTTTTGTTCAAACACCTGGCGACCCACAGCAAGACAATGGACGGGTGAGTCTTTAAGCCGAAATAAATGACGCCTTGCTCAAAATCTACCTGTTCGCGCTGGTCTTCTGGCACGAGATCCATCTTGTGAATGAGCACAAATACTTTGGCATTGTTGGAGTTCTGGTCGATGGCTTCCAGACAGCCGTCAAAATGCGCCATGTCTTTCTGCAATTCATGAGACGAATGGTTTTCAGTGTGTGAGCCAACTACGTCTCCTACGTATCGAGTCGTACTTCGATCTCGCGACTCTCAATGTCAAAGACGTAAATCAGCAGCTCGACACTTCGAAAGATGTGATCGCGCTGACTCTCAAAGTAGTTCTCGTAGAAAGCGTCTTGTCTGCACGACAGAGTCAATTGACAGGTCCCATCTCCATTTCTGCTCGTCAAACGCAAAGGAAAGCACGACGCACCCGCCACAATCCCAGAGATTCAGCACGAGGTTCCCCAAGAACCGCACGTGCGAGTGCTCTACATCCACTGCAGCCCACCGAGTGCAAGTCAGTTCAGCAGCTACTCTACCATCTTTCTCTCGATGGCTAACTTACACGTAGGGCCAAGACGCATCGTGTCGCGCGCTATAGAGAGACGGAAGAGAAAAAAAAGGAAGAGTGGCGGTGTCAGATGCCAAGTCAGGACATGTATATGTCCACGAGAAGAGAGTTTGAGCGCACCGAGATAGTTGGCAAAGATGATGGAGCGCATCGAAGTCTTTCCGGACCCGGACTTGCCCATCAAAAGCACCTGCAGAACACGCATCAGCGATTTTCTTAGCGCTCGCTCTGACCAGTTGCGTTTTTTCCACTCACTTTCTTCTTCATCTTCTTGCAGTGGCTTGTTGGCTTCACGCTCAGACTTCAGCTTTGGTCAATTCCCCAATTGCACTATCACGAGGTTTTTTTCACCCAGAATCAAGTGAGGTTTTACTCCTGCGTTAGGATTTGATCGCCCAACACCAACATGATGCTTCGCAGCAGTGGCAAGTGAGTGGATTCTGTCGATGGCATGCAGAGACAGAGAAAGAGAGAGAGAGAGAGAGAGAGAGGAACGGGTCGAAAGGAGAGTGCAGACTCATGTGGTTGTTTGTTTAGACGAGCGCTGGCTCGTTTGCGTAGTGCAGCGGCCTCGCCGTTTGCCTGTTGCTGGCGTTCAACTAACGCACTTGCTCTCGACAGGAATGAGAAGTTGCAACTCATTCACAAAGAGCATTCGTCCCCTTCGGTGAGTTCGAGGTTGAGACTGTTAGACGGCATCTTCTACACTTGAGTCACTGATCCGATCTGCATCCGCTTCTGACTTGTTTTCTCTCACGCGCAATAGGGCATTGAGACTCAGGCGCTGATTCACTCGAAAGGAAGCCCCACGAGTGCTTCTTCGTCCAACTCCACACTGCTCTCGCCATCTTCTTCGTCCTCTTGTTCGTCTCCGTCGTCGTCGTCGTCCCCATCGCCGAATGGGCCAGAAGACCGCTCGTGGAGAGAACGCGCCAAGGCGTTCGCCACCGAATACGGCAAAGTCGGTCTCTGCACGCACGCCGTGCTCTCTCTTGTGTCATTCTCAGTGATCTACGCAGGGATCTCGTATGGCCTGAACGTGGACGCCATTCTGCACACGGTCGGTCTGTCGACGGCTTCCGAAAAGGAGGCGACTGCGGCAGCTTCGTCAGCTGGATCGTTTGTGCTGGCGTATACTATCTACAAACTCGCAAGTCCGATTCGTTGGCCCATTACCTTCGCTGCGACTCCTATTGTGGTGCGTGTGCTGCGAAGACGCGGATACTTGCCGCCCAAACTTCCACGCAAGCCTTCCGGTTCCTCTATGCCCTCCAAGCAACAACCTGCAACACCCCGACAGGGAGCAACTCTGTAGGTCGATAGTCGTGCGTTCACGCATCGTCACTGTAAATGAGAATGTTTTGGCTTATAGTTCCACTCATTCATTGACTGAACGACTCTTCTGGACTCACAAGCACATCCACAAAAGCTTTCTGCCCCGTTTCCGACTGCACCAAGTGCTGAATGGACATAAACCCATCTTGGTTGAATCGAAGGAATGATTCTTTCGCGTTGGGAAGCGCCTTGAGCGCCAGTTGCAGCACCTCGACATGAAAAATCGCACCGCAGCTGTCATCGGGAAGACTGTCGACACACGAAAACTCGATGAACGCTGCCGAATCGCGCGCAAAGTCGATTTCACAGGAGCCGCTTTCGGAGGTAGCACTCAGCCGAAGACAGCAGGGACATCTTGTCAAACTTTGCGAGTAGTAGACCTGGGAAAAAGACGAAGAAGATTCACCGTCGTCTTTTGCGGAGAACATTTCGATGCTCACCGTGGCGGCACTCGGTAGATCGTACAACTCGGCGAAGGCATCGTGCAGTGACTCCGACTGCATGATGCAGCGTCCGACCACACTGGACCGCTCGAATGCCGTCTCAAACTCGAGAGAGTCCAAGTCGTTGGCGTCGTGATCAAACACTTGCAGCGAACACTCACAGATTACGCCGCTCTCTTCCAATTGAAGCAGCAGCGAGGCGTTGGCCAAGTTGTACAGCACCCGCAGCGACGTCGAGTTCAGCGCACTGGCGCCAAACATGTGCATACAGTCCAGCAACAGACTCAGATCCAGCGCAAAGCTCACGCAAGTGTCTTCTTCGCCGTGAAACTCAAACGACTCGAAGAGATCCCTGGCGAGACACGTCTTGAGCTGCAGGGATTTCCCCTTGGAATGATAGGTCAGCAGCAAACCGTGGGTGTCCACTTCGCAGCGTACGCGCTGGTCTTTTCGACCGGTCGAGATGCTGTTGAGCAGCGTCACCAGCAACTTGATGTTCTCGCAGACACCAACAAAAGCCAACGTCTCCTCCTTCGATTCCTCTGGTGCCATTTTCACTCCAAGAATTACAAAAATGAACATGCACAAGTATGTGACCGTCCGATTGCTAGGAAGCGGGCGCTTCGGTGACGTATTCCTCGTCAAAAGCAATGCCGACGGCACTCTGCTGGCTGCCAAAGTGGTCACTGCAACCTCTTCCACGTCTACATCGTTGCCTTCCACTGCCGATCCCATTGCTTGTGCTCATCAAGAGGCGTCGATTCTTCAGCAACTAGCCCCACATCCCAACATCATCCGCTTCAAAGAACTGGTGCAGCTGCAGGAGACGGCACTCGCCATCGTAATGGAATTCGCCAGCGGAGGCGATCTCGACCAGTTGATCGAGCGTCACAGACAAGAGTAAGTGGCTTGTTGTAATCTTTCTGTGCGCCAACGCTGACGGACAGCGCAAGCCAAACACGGTTTTCCGAAGGCGAGATCATGCGGATCTTCCTACAAATCGTGGCTGCTCTGGACCATTTGCACCGACATCACGTGCTCCACAGGTGTGCTGTCTTGTTGAATCGCCTTGATGAGTCATCTGCTTACCATTGCTGGTTGTTGGGGCTGTTGGTGCGTCTGCTTCTCGCGCAGGGATCTCAAACCAAAGGTGTGTGTGAGACCACAGGAAGCCCTGTTCAAGAGATCTCCAGTTGTAATTGATAGTGCGATGCTGTGGCCAGAACATTCTCTTGGACACCAACGGAGTCGTCAAACTGAGCGATTTTGGTGTGGCCAAGTCGCTTCAACACACTCAGGACTTGGCCAAAAGCCATGTGGGCACTCCAGTCTACATGTAAGAGAGAGAGAGTAACAGCAGCGGCAAGACAGATGGAGCGGTCTTGTTCTCTCCTTTGCTTGCTCTGATGGTACTATCCTTGTGAGCCACACAGGGCGCCAGAGCTGTACGAAGATGCGCCCTACAACTTCAAGTGCGACATCTGGAGTTTGGGCTGCATCCTCTTCGAATTGGCCACGCTGACTGCGCCGTTCACCGGCCCTGCGATCGCTGCGGTCATTCATCAAATCCTTTTCAGCTCTCCGCCAACGATTGCTGCTGCTTGTGGTTATTCAAGTGAACTACAGACTCTAGTCCATCAAATGCTTCAAAAAGACCCTGAGGTAAGGTCGTGTGCCAATCGGTATTGAGTTTGCCGTCAGGACCAACGATACCTTGTGGTGGGGTGCCATGTAGCGAAGACCGGACCTCGCATCTATTCTCACGCAGCCTTTCGTCCAAAAGCACCTGCTGAGTTTGATTGGTGCGGTGACCAGAGACCAGCTTGACAAAACACAACGGCGACAGGAAGTCGACCAAGTGCCCAACACAGCTCGTGAACGATCTCAGGTATGAAGTGCGACACTTGGAATCACGAAGTGCTAAACGATTGAAATCATCAGATCAACGATCAGATTACACCTCCAGTATCATCTGAGTTAAGGAATCGACCTCCGACACCAACAAATAAGCCCATGGAGTTTACGCGCCCTCTGCGCAGTGGCACGTCTTCTCATCCGATCGCTCCGGATGTAATTCGTCAGTGCTTCTTTGAGAATCGACATGCTGCCAAACTGAACAAGGAACGAGCGCACCAAGATTTGCGACCAGTCCCGTTTCAACTGGAAAACAATCAACCACAACAACCGATTCCGCCAATCCAAACCGTTGCTGCAGTACAAGTTCCCATGGGGTCTCCGAATCACCAAAACAGAAAGGCGGAGTCATACGAGCAAATGCTGGAGCAAGAGAGAATCCGTATCCGAATGGAGACCAAGGCGTTACATGACAAGATGCGACATATAGCGCAACATCCGAGTCAGTCTTCGACTGAATGATAGACCAGTTGAAGGTTGCTGTCGAGCAGTCGAATCTGCTGCTCAAACTTCTCGTTCCAGAGGAGCATGTCGGGTCCAAGTTGGGGTTTGGAGGAACCAACGCGCTTGAGTGAGTGCCTTAGGAAGTTCATAATGCGCATGCTTTCCTCAACATAACGCCGCGTAGCTCGCAACTGAGTACTCGTGATTTTCACTTGAGACTTAGAAGGTTCTGAAAGTCGATTGACAGTCTCGGAGACACGAGATGCCCAGCTCAGACGAAATATCTCGTTAAGGTGCTCTTGACGTTCCAATACAATTGCAGCATTGGACGAAGCTGCAGGGCCTTTCGAAGGGAGCAGGTTTTGAACTCCGTCCGGAGCTGTTGCAACATCTCCGTTTCTCGCAGCTGATCGTGTCGAGGCGTTTTCGCTGATAGCATCACCTCCATCGGGCTGGTCTATTCCCTGTGAGCCGGGAAACTCGGTGAGTACTTGCCGCGCATTCTCGATGCAGCGCAATAGTTTGTCGATTTGGATTTCAATCAAGGAAAGCTGAGGCTGCAGATTCTTCTTGCTGGGTTTTCTCCGCGACGCTCGTTTGAGTGGTGATTTCTTGTTGCTTTCAAGCCCTTCTTTGGCCCGGAGTTCCATTCGGTTGTGTGGCTGTTGATTGCTACCATTAGCTCTTGATGCAACTACTCCATCTTTGCGCAAGGGTTTACAATCGTGCTGGACAACGTCAAGTCTCTCGTCTTCTTGCGCTGCCTCCACGACAGCGAGTGCTCGCATTTCTGCCTTTGCTTTCTCGTCCGCGATCCTGTTGGTTTCGGTGATCAATTGCTCGACATCCTCCTGACACGCCACATCCGCAGTCTTTTTGTCATCTTTCTTCTTTCTCCTCTTGGTCAGCTCCAACTGTGTTGTCTTTTCCATTTCGTCCAGGATAGCGCGAGAAACTTCCTTCTTCTGGCTTGTTACACCTGCAATCGCATGGACCCGCACTTTGTCCCACAGCTCTCGCCGCTTATCCGAGGTGGGCACTGGCACTTTACGCATGCGATCCATGTCATCTAGAAGCTTTTGCTCTTGACGTCTGGCGAAGGCGAGAAACTCAATCATCTCTCGAGACGAGGATGCTCGATACATACTGCGATTCCAGTAGACCTGGAAAGGTGCATACTCGATCATGATGTGACCATGATGACTAGACGAAGCGGGGTTAGAACTAGCGACCATTGTGAGTGTGAACACCACAAAATGCGCTTTCTCAATAGTCCTGTGGAGGTAAACGTGCATTAGAAGTCTGCTTTGCGTGTCAAAGCGGATCGATCGCAGCTACGACTGGTGAACTCACTCACGCTTTGAAACACAGCTGTGCGTAGAGATTCTCGAACTCTTCTCGTAGCAATTTGCCACGCGCTTGATCGAATCTGATTCTCCAGATAAAGCTGATCAGTCGAAGGGCGTTCGCATATATGTAGGCCAAATGGGAGCGATACTTAGACTGGATGCGAATGGCACATCGCTCCAAAAGTTGTCGCTCTCGGTTACGCAACATATTGGGGCGACAACCTCCTCCAAAGCGCTGCACGCGCTGGGAGTACTCAGTCGTCATTTGCACCGTTCGAGAGCAGTCGCATATCTTGCCGTTGTCGACTGTTTCTTTGAGTTTCGTGATGATTCTGGTCGTTCTGGTACTCATCTTTGGACTCTCCCTCGTGGCAGACAATTCCAAGCGACTCTCCGCAGCCAAAGGTGATGAATCTGAGTCTAATCTAGCAAGTTGATGTGTTGCCCTTGTTTTCAAGAACGCTCGAGTTCGACTCACTTGACTTTGCATTCGCGCTTGTTTTGATCGAAGCTCTCGCTGTTGGCGACGTGCTTGTTCGATATGGATCACTCGATTCTTCTGGTTGATGCTGCTTTCGTGAAGATACTGCCGCCTTGCCTCAATGTACAGCGTTGTCAAGCAATTCAGCGACTCTACGATCTCGCTGGCAAAAGAATCCTCCAGATACTCTTTAACCTGAATGGGCAGCCGACTGATTTCATCATCACGACAAGGGCTTATCGACCGCTTCCATGACGAGGGCACTGCATTTGCAGATCGCTGATGGAGTCGGCAATCGTCCGAGAAATGCAACTGCTTGAACGGTGCTGTCATTAGCAGCGCGCGAAATACCGACTGCACGTTGCGAAGTCGGGGGTGTTCGCCCTTGAAATGAAACAGCATTTGCTCGTACTCTGCACACCACCGCACCTGATCCAGTCGCTTGAGCGCTAGATCCTGGTTGATCACGTTCTCCACTTCTGCTCGAATTGTGCCTGTTGGCAAGTCAGGCCCCCCGGCAGGTGTGTATTCCAGCAATCGATTCGGTGACTTTAGGTGCTGGCAGCTGAGGATTCCATAGCAATCACAGCAGATGGGGTCCTCAAAAACGTCATGGACGAGGCGATGGCATTCACAGCAGCAGCCATTGATGGAAGTTAGCGCGCCTTTTCGTTTTGTCATAGACTTGCCGGTACACATGGAAATCCCGTTGTTGATGAACCTTTCTGCCGGGAAGACGCACCCGGCAGGACTGGAGCGACTGGTTGGCGAGTCTTCTGGTTTCTCAGGGTCCTTGGCAGGACTCTCGGGATTTTGGTGGCATTGCTCCGAGTTGGCAATCTCTCGGGTCGCGTAGGGCTCATTCGCAATAGAATTCTTCTGCAAATGGCGCAATTCCAAGCGCAAGACGTCATTCTTCCTGCAAATTGCTTCGATTTTCTTGTTCAGTGCGCTGAAAGAAGCAGCCGACGAGCCCAACTGGGTGCTGGAGGTGCTCCGATGCATCTTAGTGATGTGGTTGGCAAGTGGGATGGATGGAAGGGCCGGAATCACTATCTATGCTCACATATAGAGCTATTTTTGCGCATCGTTGGGTTCTAAAACAGTAGTTGCGCACGCATTCATTCAGTCGGCGATTCCGAGCAGATCAAGCAGTGCAGCATCCCGATGCTGTCTTGTCCCTCCCCCTGTCATCAGCCAATCAGAACACGTCCCAACCAAAACTCGGTTGGTCAATCATGAGCGGAACAAGGCTTCTGGATCTTGGGTGAGTCGATGGCAAGGGCCCGTGGATGCGGATACGCTGAGTGTTTCTTTTGGTAGCAAGAAAGTGGTGGCGATCGGCAAGAATTACGAGGCCCATGCGCGCGAAATGGGGGCGAGAAGAGCGCCAAAGGACCCGGTGATCTTTTTGAAACCCACAACCAGGTGAGCGCCGACACCAGCCAGAAGAAGGATTGCTCCGTCTCCAACTCTTGCGACAGCTTCATCCGACAGGGAGAAGCTGTTTTGGTGCCGCCAGGTATCGGAGAAGTGCATCATGAAGTGGAACTGGGTGTGAGTTGCGGCCACAAGGAAGTGTGAAAGTGGGCGTGGTTTGATAGGTGGAACGGATGTTTTTGACATAGGTGGTGATTGGCACAAAGGGCCGAGATATTGACGAGCGCATGAGTATGGACCATGTGGCTGGTTATGTGAGTTTTCGGCAGTCACAGTACGCCATGTGCCTTTGGTCTTCTAACGTTCGGCCTTCGATATCAATGTTCAACAGGTTCTGGCGATCGACATGACGGCGCGAGATCTCCAGGTGCAGTTGGTTTTGTGCAGTCAGCAACGAACAGCGAGTGTCTGATACTTGAATGACACCAGGCCAAGGCCAAGAAGGCGGGACTGCCATGGACCCAATCCAAGTGCTTTGACACATTCACTCCCATCAGCGACTTTATTCCGAAAGACAAAGTGCACGATCCACACGATCTGACTCTGTGGCTCAAGGTTGATGGCCAACTACGCCAACACGGCAACACGCAGGACATGGTGCACTCAGTCCCTAAACTCATCGCCCACATCAGTCGCATCATGACGCTTGAGGAAGGCGATGTCATCATCACGGGCACTCCGGAAGGCGTCGGCCCCGTGTATTGTGGCAGCGTGAGTAGTTTGTCAAACCTGTCGTACAACTGCTCACCGTGACTCTTTTGTTGTAGGTCATGACGGCAGGCATCGAGAATGTGGTTGAAGTGAAGTTTCCTGTTGCCTCGAGAACATACAAACTCTAAATGAACAAAATCTGAGGTGGTCCACACTGTTTGCAACGTTGCCCTTTTCTGTTTTTTTGGAAGTGATCGATGCCATGACAGCAAGTTGCACTCTACGAGTGGGAAGAAGATCGGAGTGAAATGTTGCTGGCGCGTCGCTCGGGTTCGGCCGCGTTGGCGTGGAAGCGACTAATCGCTCAGAACAGTAGCGCTTTCGTCGCGGCGACGTCTTTCCGGGATGCTCGCTGGTTCTCAACAGACTCGGTGTCCCCGCTAACCTCGTCAAGGTCGCTCAAGGAGCTCGACCTTAAGAACCCCAGCTCCGCCAACCGGAAAGAGATCTCCCGACTGCTCCATCAAGCCGTCAAGACGAAAGTCAACACTGGTGGTAAGCACTTACTATCGAAGCGCAGACGCAATCGGGACTCAGGTAGTGCTTTATGCTTGAAAGAGTTTGTGCCTCGACTCGTCATCGAGAGCCTCTGCGCGAAATACCGAGAGGCCGACATGGACGGGAAGAAAAACTTTCTGCTGATTCTCGCGAGAGACATGCACATTGATGTCGACATGGTACCAGCTGGCTCTTCTTTTGTTAGATGCTTTTGCTGTTTTTTCGCTGACAGCACCTTACACGAAACAACAGGCGCGAAAAAACGTGCAGTTCTTTGCAGAGAATGCTGACGCGTATCGCCACCACGACGACGATGATCAGGATATGCAGTGGCAGAACGAGCATATTGAGCGATACCTGAGAAGCTATAGACATCTCCGGGACTCCTTGACTCCTCTGTATGAGGTATCCTCTTGCAGAAAAACCACTTGACAGCAAGGAAGTGTATCAAAGCCCATTCTGGTGGTGTGGTTTAGACCTTCTTCCAGCAGATCCTGTCGCAGCAGAACGACGGCATGATTTTCCTCATGAAAATGCGCGCGGATCTCCTCAGCATTCTGCGCAAAGATTCTCGCGCTTGTCCCGACACAGCAGCGCTTCGAACTCTCGATGCGAGCTTGAAGGTACTGTGAATGTGTATGGCTAGTTGTAGTCATTCTGTTGCTTACATGTTCAACAGAACTTTCTCGGGTTTTGGTTTAGTGTCGGGTTTCTGAATCTGGAGCGCGTCACCTATGAGAGCTCCTCTGGCGAATTGTTAGAGAAGATCATTCGGTACGAGGCTGTGCACCCAGTCGGCTCAATTCAAGAACTCAAGCGTCGACTGGGTGAGTGAATTCTCCAGACGATTGACCAATCCATGGCAGCACTTGACAAGCGATGGCCTTTCTTCTTCAGGGAGGAATCGTCGTTGCTTTGCGTTTTTCCACCCAAGCGTTCCTCGTGAGCCGCTCGTATTTGTTCATGTTGCACTTGTGAAGAAGCTTGCTTGTAGCATGGATTACATTCGTGAAGAGACAGATCGTCTGGAGAGTCATCATGACGCCAAGGCAGCGATCTTTTACTCGATCTCGTCCACGCAGAATGGACTCAAGGTTGGTGTCAGATTCATGGTTAAGAGTGGTTTGGAGGAAGAACCCTGGCTGACTGACACCATACACCAATGTACGGGCATGCAGGGAATCGATTTAGGCAACTTTCTTATCAAAGAAGTGGCGAAATCTCTCCGTGCGGAGCTTCCGCACCTCGAAGTGTTTTCAACGCTTAGTCCGATTCCGCGTCTCATCCCATGGCTTTCAAGTCACATGCACGGAACAGACGTGACTTTGCTGTCAGACCAGGAGACCGTCCAGTTGAAAGAATTCATTAAGCAGGTGGCTCCAGATTGCGGCGATCTCTCGCCGAATGCAATGCTGATGGAAGCTCTCGAGGTGCCGAAATGGCACGAAAACAAACAGCTTGCAAACTTCTTGAAGCCCATTCTGATGCGACTGGGAGTACGGTATATCTATCAAGAGAAAAAGCGCAGCAAAGCGATTTGTCCAGTGGCTAACTTCCACATTCGCAACGGAGCAATCTTCGAGCGAATCAACTGGCTCGCGGATCTCTCGCAGAAAGGGCTGAGCCAAAGCGCTGGCATGATGATCAACTACAAATATGACCTGAACCAAGTTGCAAGCAACAATGAAGAGTATGTATTAAGAAACACAATTCCGATTGGCACGCAACCGCGAAGTTTGCTGGGACAGGACGAGGATTAGATGTGAAGATCCGATGAATTTTGGCAGTCCATTTCGTTTGAGCGACAGCTTGGAATAGCTTTTCGCAGACTTCGCGCCGTCTTTTCGTGTTGGTGACAGGACTGTTTGGACGCAAGAATTGACGGAAACAGGCAGCAAAAAGACGACATAGCCAAGAGCTCTCGGCAGTGAGCTGCAGCAGGAAGAGGTTTTCTTGTGAGTCATCCGTTTAAGGCCAGCCCCCAATCAATAATACTCTTCAACAGCTGCCACTTTCGCCCATCGCCATCATGGTGTTGGCTCAGGATGAGATAGATGCATGCCGAGAGGCTTTTCTCGCGTTTGATAAAGACCGGTTGCTTCTTTCTCTTTGCCTCATGACGAAACCAACCAAATGGTTTGGCGACGTACCGTACGTGGGCTGATTCCGCTGTTCATGACAGGAGTGGGACGATTGATGTGTGGGAATTGCGCGCTGTGTTGGAAGGTACTCGATCATCGAAACGATTTCCCTTGGCGAGCGTCCTCATTTGCTGGGCTGGTTGATATGTTGTAGCAATGGGCCAGCAGCCAACGGAAGAAGAACTCTTTCAGATGATCAGTGAAGTCGACGAAGACATGAGCGGCGCGATTGGTGGGCACATGACGTTTGCCTCCTGGGTTCACATTTTGCAATTGAACAGTGCTGGGCGCTGCGTCAGACTTCGCCGAGTTCCTTCAAGTCATCGACAACCAGAAAGACCGAGCTGCTATGTACGATGACGATAGCGACATGAGTGAGCGTTCTTCTGCTTTGGTACTGTCAGGAATGCCATTACTTATCAGGTTGTCTGTCAGTTGATGCTTTTGTGGCTTGCGGTGGCAAACCGGACAAAAGCGGGTTTGTGCGAAAGGATACACTGGTCAGGATCATCAAGATCGACTTTGGCCTTACCATTAATATCGAGGTAGCTTTCGACATGGCATTACTCGTACTGCAGTCGCTCGCTGGTTTCTCACTTGGCAGATCTGTTTGCCTATAGGAAATGATCAACAAACTCGATGTCGATGGCAGTGGCGAGATCGAGTTTGACGAATTCAAAGCCATCCTCACTTAAGAGGCGAAAGAGCAGCAAGGACGTGGAATCAAATACCAACAAGTGGAGATCACTTCTTCTCAATGGTTTTTTGTTTTCTTCTTCGTTTTGCATTGTTCTGGCTGTCCTAGTTGTACACATACAACGTATTGCGCGTGGCAACCGCGACTTCGTTCAGTGTCGGGTGCCAGCTTGTCTGTAAAACTTTCTTGGAAAAATCGGGTTGTTCACTCTCCACATGCGAAGGCCCAGCTATCTGCTGGGTCAGTGTGTGCTGTGGTAGGGAATGACGGCGTGCTGCTGCATTGAGCCCACCGAGGCCATTCGTTCCGTTGGCGACAAAACGCTGGTTCGGCGACAAGCAAATATCGCTTCGACCATACCGATCATAAATATGAAACTCACTATTGTACGAGCCCGTGAGGAAGTTGTTGCCATCCCCACTCACAGCGCATTCAAACTTGTCAAAGATGCAGTCACTGTCGTACAAATCGCAGAGCTTCGGCCGAAGATGTTCATGGATCTAAAGCCAGTGAGCAAGGAATTAGACCTGTTGCATGGACATGTAGGTCGTCCTTGGAACACCTGGCAGCACTCACATTAATCGTTTGCACTGGTCTTGAGTCCATGTTCACATCCCATACTTTCAAGGTCAGGAAATCTCGAGCAATGATGTAGCGGCCATCGGGAGAGAACTTAATATCCGAGATGGATGCGATGATTTCTGAAAAGAAACTTCGGTTCTCGGGGTCTTCTTGCTCTTCATACACTGTGAAATGACAAAAGCCCAATCAGTACTCCACCAGGCACACGAGAGAAGAAGTGCGCACTCACCTTTGACCGAAGAATCACAAAGAGCTGCTTGACGCATATCGCCGAGTTTAATGGCGCCTCGACTAGTACTATACATCATGATGTTACAATGGGAAGGATGAAAGTCTGCCGCGGTGATGACTTCTGTCAGCTCTTCCATGTTTCTGGGCTTGATATCGACGATATCTGTGCAACAGCGGCATGAAGCCATCAGTGTCATCTTTCGGTCGATACAAAAGAACGACAGTCAAAGTGCTGACTCACTGAAACTCTGGTTAGTGATCTCGAGGCTCCAAAGGTTTATCCGCAAATCATCGGCAGACATGAACGTCTCTCCGTCACTATTCAGCGCGATCGAGTTGATGTGATATGTATGGGCGTTGGCAAAGACACGTTTGGCAGTCGTTGTTGTCACTCTGTCTCGAACCACGCTCTGTGGCAAACGGATGGATCGTGGACTCAGTCGCGTTCGTGTATCTGCGTTATCGTTCATGCTTGCACGGATGAGATTGGTATTGTACTGGTTCACTTCTCGCACATTGCGCTCATGTATTTTCCAGAGCTTGATGGTCTTGTCATTGGTCGAGAGCAGGTACTGCGCATTGTTGGAGGGCCGACACCACTTGATTTGGTTGATCTTCTCCTCGATTTCCAGACTCTTTAGGTAATCGAATTCGGCATTGTGACTCTGAAACTCTGCATACACGCTGTACTTGGGCTGCCGGGACACAAACATGCGGTTCTCCGTCTAGAATGACCCACAGCATGTCCGCAGGGCACCAACAGATTTCGTCAGCCTTCTCTGTCCCATTTTGCATGTGGTAGCCAAGACTCCATGAGCGCAGCACCCACCGCCTTTGGATTGCCGCTTCGGCTGTAAATTGTCACGCGTCCGCCTTTGTTGCCAACTGCCAGAAACTCTCCGGATCGATCATATTCAATGGCTGAAATGACTTCGGCTGTCAAGCAGATCCAATGTCAGCATCACGATCCGCATCCCCATCCATCGGTTACTGGTGCACACTCAGCACCGCCAACAATAGCCTGCGATCTCTGACTGACGTACCTTCCACCGACTGTTTGTTGCGATCTCCGATTGCAAACGCCATTTTCCAATTGCCCGACTCCTGGGCATCTTCGGGCATCGCATTCTTGTCCATGAACGCGCAGGGCGGTGGCACACACCGCGGAGCCTGCGGTTGCTCCGCAAAGGCGGACGTCTCTTGATTGTTCTGGGTCAGAAACTGCGTCATCGCTTCCTCCGTGCTTGAGTTGCGATACGATGTAATGCAATGCGATGGATGGATGGATCCTTCCTCCGCTCGCACTTTGGCTCGGCTCTCCCCTATCTATCCGAACGAGCGAGCGAGCCTTGGCTCAAGACGTTCTTTTTTTTTTGACTGTCTGTTTGTTTTTTACCACCCCACACCAGCCTTACTTACGCCAAGTCAACTGCTGCTCCGGGTGGGTTGGCTTGTCTAGCACCAAGCTGACTAGGAGAATGAGACAGCGAGATCTTCTGTGGAAAGGAATTGCGAGGAGTGGCGCCCCGCGCGTCCTCACTACCTCTCACTCACTCACTCTCTCTCTCTCTCTCTCTTTGCTATCTCTTTGCTATCTCACGACTCCACTTTGTTTCTCACTCGTGGCAATCGGGCTCGCCGTGCCTTGTCTGCTGCTTCTCTTGACTGTTGCCTGTTGCGCTTTGCTTGGTTTAGCTTTTTTTTTTCCTTCCTCGTAGCAGTTTTGCCGATTTTTATTTTTTTTACTTGCAGTTTGGCTCAGTTTGGATTCTGTGGAGGTATTTTATTTTGGTATCAAACCATCAAATCAACCAATCAGAGGGCGAGAAGACTCAGCCACAGGTTTCAAGGGGCGACATTGAACCGGTCCTCACTGAACCGCAGGCTCCCTCCTTCAACCTTTGCCTACAGTATGGGTACAGTACTCTGTTGTTCTCGCCTGGTCCCATAGTTTGTTCACCGGCGGTTAGGGGTCGGTCGCTGGATACAAGTGGTGTTGGAATTACAGTGATGGCAATTCGGCGGAAGGAGTCGCCGCCACGAAAGCGTTCGCGACGGCCGAGCAGCAGCGTCGTCGACGAGGAGGAGATCCAGAGGGAGAGGCGACGGTCAAGCGGAAGATTTGGATTGGCGTCGAGAGGGGGAAATGAGCGAGGGAGCGGCAGACGAGGAGAGGAAGCGCAGGAGGAGGTGCGCAAGTCCCGTAAGAGGAGCAAACGACTGCACAAGCGCAAAGAAGATGGCGACGATGAGGAGGAGGAAGAAGACGAAGAGGCCGAACAATTGATGAAGAAGCTGAAGAATCAATGGGAGCGCAAGTGAGTGGGCTGGCGGAGGATCGACGGTCACCAGAACCGAATGACCAAAGTGGCCTTGTTGTAGAGAGCAACGGCAGCCTACCACCACCAAAACTAGAATCAAGTCAAGTTCAGGCAGCAAATCCAAGATCACGCCCAGTCCCGCCGGCAAATCCAAGCTCAGATCCAGCCCTGGCAGGAAGAATCCGGACAGACGTCAGTCGTTCTCGATGTTTGCGAGTCTCGACGCCCTGCTGGAACACGATGATCAGGTGCAGAAAAAGAAGCTGCAGCAACAAGAAAAGTTGGACAAGCTGCGCGAGGAAGCGAAAGACATGAGTCAGAGTCAGGAGAGCGAGGCAGGAATGCTCATGCAGCATGTCGAGTCCAATATATCGAGTCTCAAGGTAGAGATCGTGGCTGAACGCGACACAGGACTTCAAAGACAATGACTTGGAGTGACTGGTACAGGCTGAAGAGAAACTGTTTGCAACAAAAGAACCAGAAGGACAAGAGAGGTTCGGCTATGTATTCACGTCGATGGATGTGGTGCGTGAGCGGATGCCCATCAGTATGACCAGGGAACTAAACCCAGTGATATCCAGCCTCTTGAGTATGACCCCTTTGTAGCAACTGACGAAGAACTCGATGGCAACATGCGTTTAGTCTACCGAGCAATGGAAACCACTGGTGCCGCAGAAGCATTGTTCATCCCAATGAATTGGTGCCGGGCTGGGAGCTAACAAGTGTTTTGTGGCCCAGACGACAAAGAGCTTGGGGCACTCTTGTGGAGTCGGGTGCTCATTATGCGCTTTCTTTTCTCCAACCATCGCAAGTTGTCGACGCCTATCGACTTTGCGGATCGTGTCGTTCAGTGGCTCTTTACAACGCGTGAGTATCCCCGGGCGTTCCACATGTCGTAGTGACTCACAGTTATCGTTAATGTCCTCCGAAGTGAGCACTCATCACGACCCTCACGTCATCAAGGGCGCATTTGGCAATCTCTATTTGCTGTTTGCGTCAAGTCATCCAGAACCTTCTGTATGTTTACTACTTCTATTGTGGTAGTATGATGTGACGGAGGCTCATGCTGCTTTGTGGTGCAGAGCGTACTGATTGGACTACCTGGCGCTTTTGCGTGCGATTCTGTCGACGAACTTCACAACTCGTTTGGCATCAAACTCAAGCGACTGAACGTCGCATGGAAGCCCAATGTTGAAGACTTTTTGACCGCATTTCGTCGCTTCGGATTTAAGGATTCCAAGCGTTCCATGAGTACGAAAAACAAGATCTCTGCTCGTAAGCCTCGACGGAGAAGCCAATCCAATCTTTTCGCTGGCTTCCCTTCCTGCAACATGCGCCATGTGCTCTATTTTATGGTTATCTGCCTTCGCACGAAGAAGCTTCAAATCGATGCGTACGACGCTTTTGGGTTCACCATGTTTTTCCTGCGGATGCAATTCGAAAAAGAGATTCACCCAGAAATCGTTTCGCTAGTCTCGATCTGCATCGAAGAATTGTTAGAAGTATTTGGTCAAGTTCAATGGCGTAAAGAGTGGGCACCGACCCTTGTGATGCGGATCGCTGGCGCCAAGGAAGGACTCTTCCTTTCTCTGACTGGCTGGCTGACAATAGCACGGCGTTTGCCGACAACATTCCGTGGCGTGCAACTTGCAGCTGGGTTAGCTCTATTTGTGCTGCAACACAGACTCACGGATGAGGTTCGTTTGACAGTGGCGTACAACAGTTGCTACATGGTATCATTTTCTCATTCAATCACTCTGCAGCCGGTAGAGAATGCAAGACCCCCAAAGTTTCCGATCTCGAGTGGCGCTGTCATAGCAATCATAGATCAAGTGTTGGCAGAGCCATCAAGTGTTCCTGCTGCTGCGCAAGCGAGTACCGAAATACTAGAGAAGATTTGTTTCAGAGTGTCTTTTCTGGACATCGCTTTGAGCGGATTTGTACGTGATTTAGAAACTAAGCGACTGGAGCAAGTGCTTCAAAGACTGGACGTGATTGCTCGTAAGAATCGGTCCACCATGTGCGCGAAGTGGCATGAGGTGAGTGGCACAGTGATTGGACCAATCGTAGCACTTTCGAGGTTGCTGAACTGGTTATCTGTACTGTTAGCTGAAGACCATTGTGAGTCTAATGGGTCGCAAATACGCAATCGAAGGCTTAGGATCGCTAAAGGAGCTTGGTTCAGAGGAAGAGTCTGACACAGAACCATGACTAAAGACTTGGATTCGCACTACCCGCTTGTTGCCTTCGCCTCGTCTTGGCGTAATGCAGCGTATCTTTTCTGGAGCTGAACTTCATTTAGCATCTGCCCATTGACGTCATTGGCATTTCGCGCCATTCGTGTTTGGAGCGCAACTGATTCAAGTGCTGCCAAGCGCTCGAAGCAGTTCTTCTCGATGACAGCATCTGCACACTTCGAACCGAGCTTCGTCAGATCATTGCGAAGCAATGCGGCACGACGAACAAACCCTCCATTCATGATACGAACGCGGTCGCCGAGTTTCTGGGCACGTTTTGACAGTGAGGTTTCAGTATCTTTGAGCACTTGAAATTCACATCTCAGCGCATACAGCTTATCCTCTGTATTATTCACGAACCCGATCTTGCCCGACTCGAGTTGCGAGATATCACTCTGCAGCTGATTCCACTTCGTCGCGACCTCGCCCGATTGCTGATTGTTCCACAGGTTCTGGTGTTCCAAAAGCTTGGCTTCAACACGAATCATATTGCGCGCTGTCGCCAAATCGTCGTCCGAGATTTTTTGGAGCTGAGTCGCTTTCGTCGCTTTTTTACGTTTAGACTGTTTCTTGGAGGTGATGATGGGGTGCGCAACGATATCATGCTGCACTAAGGCAATCAGCTCATTCATAACTTGGCTCACAACTTCTGTTTTATGAGCGCTAGTTGTCGGTGGACCATTCATTGCCGTCGGACGTGGAAGATTTTCTTGCACAGCTTGTGATCGTCGCTTGAGCTCCTGCTCTTTTTCGACTTCTCGTTGTCTGCTTAGTCTGGCGTCGCGATCACCGGCGTCCTCCTCCATGACGGTCCTTGCTCCGTGATCGTCCTGTGGCATTTCTGGAATGCTGATCTCGTATTCATTCTGTGCGGCGGGGAGTCCTTGCAGACCCTTTTTCAATTCAGCAATTAGCTTTGTCTCTCGAGCTTTATCCGCTTTGGCGCCTGTGTCAAAGCCATACATCTGGTCAGGGTTGATGCCCAATTCGTCACGCAGAGGTGTCCGTGCAGAAGTCATCGGAGTTGATGCTACAGCTCGCTCCGACGTAGCACTTTGTGAGAATGGCGTTCGTGAAGGAGTCGCTCCGGCGTAACCTGTTCCCTCCCGTAAAGTGGCATTGTCTCCCCCCAGCAATGGTGTTGGCGCATGTGTCATTGCTGCAAGGTTGGCAGCTTCTTCCATGATGGTATCTTGAACATCTCTTGTTTGGGTCCTCGTCGATGATGATGGCAAAGGAGTAGCAGTGTAATCTCCCAGAAGCGTTTTAGTCTCGACACCAGCGGAATTATCTAAAGCGAGCGCTGCTGCATGTGCAGAACTCATCCCAAGTTTGGCAAGATCAGCGAGTTCCTCATTTGAGACGACAGGGCTCGGGAGACTCAGCGGTTTACGCTTGATGGCGCTGTTCGGGTCGTTGCGCTCGTTTATAGCTGAGATTATCTGCGGGAGTTGTGAGCTCATGAGGCTTTTCTGTCTCTTCGCGTCAATCTGACGGTGCTTCTTTTCCATGTCATCGCGTCGTTTGCCCTCCAATTGATCCAATCGGATCGCGGCCTGTTTTGGATCGAGTGTCTTGCTGTTAGACAAGCGTTTTTCCTCGCGCACGTCGTAGAATCCGGCCGGTGCACTCTTCTCGAACGGGATTTCGTTGACGTAGTCAATGAACTTGCGTTTCTTGTTGAAGTGCGCGCGCATGTTGATACCAGCAGCTTTCAATTCTCTTCGCTTCTGCAGCGACGCCAGCCGTCGTGCTTCCTCCAGCTGTTTTTCGCGCGCCTTGCGCTTGGCCTTCTTTCCTTTGGTGTTGGCCAGACGAGCGCGCGCTTCCGATAACATTTCTTTCTCGTCTTCATCCATATCCACGGGATCCGGTCGCGCTGGTTTGTTTTCTGGGTTCGGATCGATCTCGCCGGGCCGCAAACGGCGTGGATCGTCGCCCACATTGATCCCTTCCTTCTGTTGGGCGGCGTCCAACAATCGCTCGTAGTGCTCCATACACTGAGCTGCGGTGCGACCCACGATAGGAGCAATCGTTCGCCACTGGGAAGGCATGAGTTTGGCCAAATGAAGGAGTTTCTCTTCTTCTTCGCGACTCCATTCCGTCTTTTTGATGCTCGGGTCAAGCCATTCGTACCACCGTGCTTTGCATTGCTTGGCGGACTTTCGAGAGAGCAAAGAGGCCACCCGAGCCCACTGGTTCTTGCCGTATTTCATCACGGCCGCCTTGAGGATCTCATCCTCCGTGTTCTTCCACACGCCTCCCTTAATCATGATCCGCATGGTGAAAGACTTGGTGCTGGGGCCGGCTCAACCAACAACCCACTCGTTTTGTTGCTTTGGCTGCTGCTTTCTTGCTTTCCACTGTTGTTGTGTTTGGTGGTCTCATCACGGGTCGGGTATTGGAAAAAAACGGGCTGGGTTGGGGTTTTCAAGACCCGACCCATGTGATCATTTGACTTGTTTGAAGATGCCTGGAGTTGAGGATGACCGAGGCCGGACACTGCACGCGCAAGTGCAATTTATTGAGCGCAACGTGAAAGCGTTGGAGGAGTTCGTAGGGAAAATGCAGCGAAGCCGAGAAGATCAAGAGGCATTCTATTCTCTGTTCGCGCGCAACATGCAGGACGTCTCGGCGCAAGAAGAGTTCGCTCCTCTGGCCAAATGCTTTGAGGAGTTGGCAGCGAGCTGCAAGAAGATCACCAGCGAGACCCACGAAGTCATGATGCAACGACCGGAGGCGGAGTTATTACTGGTCTTGTCACAGATCCAGGATTGGGGGATTGTCCCCATTAAGGTGCGCATGCAAGGTTGACAGGGCCAGCGGGCTGGAGGGACTAATAGAAATCATCTGGATGCAGCGCTTGTTGGATGACCGTGAGAAAGCAATGAAGATCGAGGTGAAGCTGCAAAAGGAGTACGACGACAAGAGTGTTAGTGGAACCCTAAAATCAGATGGATTGTTGGCAGTGGGTGTCAAATAGTTTTGATGGGCCCATGGATTGACCAGCGAACAGGAGCGTCAGCAAAAGAAAAGGAAAAAAAACTTCGAATGCTTTCTGACCAGAAGCGACGCGTCGAAAACGTCAACAACTTGATCGAGTTCCATATGAAGAGATTTGAGCAGTTTCGACTCGTGAAAATGAAGGTGTTACGGCAACTCAAGACTTCCTTTACCAACTCAGCTGACGCTTGATTTGTGATGTCGTTGTGGAGTAGAAGGTGCTCAAGGAGCTTACTCGCTCTCATGCGTTTTATCATGCAAAAGCACTTGAATGCTTTGCACCACCATGTTCTTCCGTCGCGCGGGTCTCAGTTGGTGAAGCACGAGAGGTGAGCAATTCGTCCTGGTGCCATTTGTGCCTTTCTTCGCTCACAGCATCCGACGGTCAACTACAGGAATGAAACACTGCTTCTGGTTTTGCTACTGATTCGCCCTTCTTGAGAGTACAAGGAAAGAAGCGAAAAGGGTACGTGCATTACAAAACCTAATTGGTTCTACGAGGTAGCAGGGCAGCTTTGTGGATTACCGCAGAGAAGATCGTCGGGTTGATGATGCTGACGACGAATCTGACGAGAACACAGAGCTTCTCTTGCCTGCTTGATCATTCTTCTTCTTTCGACGGCTTCCCAACTTGGACATACTCTCTTGCAGTTTGCGCCAGAACGAATTAGTTGACGTGCTGCGAGGAATCCTTGGGCTTTCACTGTCGCTGCCAAAGAGTTGCTCGCGCCTTGCAACCCCAGGAGAAGCCGTCCAGCTTTGGGGAGAATAACAGTAGTTTTCCAAGAGCTTTTCGCTGTAATGGATGCGTTTCTGAAAGCAATCCATACGTCAGAAAGGATACTCGCTGTGGACGTTCACAATGAAAACCTTACCAGCTCAAACGATTCGTACACAATCGACGACGAAATGCCAAGATAGTTTGAGAGACCAAGTTGGAGGCTGAGTAGCAGACCACAAGCAGATCAGAAGTTTACATTCATATCACTGAGCAGGTCCGTTCACCTCATTTCCACGGGCTCGATGGTGATGTCACGTCGAGGAAACGACGAGGATGTGCTTGATAAGAATGACACCCCATAATCCGATTGTGGTTGATAAGAAAACTTGACGCATCGCTCATAAATATGTCGATACACAGCATCTGCCAGTGAGTCCAGTTCGCTTTCTCGATCTTCATTGAGATGCACTGTGTCCATGAACCGGATCCACTAGAACAACAACAAACACCGCATCACATCAAAGCACATGAGGGTGTGGAGACAACACACTCCAGCGCATATACTCTCCCATCAACGCAGCATACTTCCAGTAGAGTCTCATCAGCGGTGTACTTGTGAACGAACGGGTGCAGCAGCAGCTGTTC
The DNA here is from genome assembly GCA_027475765.1 of Paralagenidium karlingii. NCBI lineage: Eukaryota > Oomycota > Peronosporomycetes > Paralagenidium > Paralagenidium karlingii. The sequence goes on along the minus strand of JAMFLO010000121.1, from coordinate 42,536 downwards.
TGCAGTTGGCCTTTGCTCAGGGTCAATACGAAGGCACTTCACCAATCGACAAGCGTCAGCAACCAATAAATTTACCAAGCAACGCAATATGCGGATTCACCTTGTGCACAAAATCGCGGCATTCTTCCGAAAACAGGTCCTCTGGAAGTCGCAAGTGCTTCTCATTCGCAACCTACATATGTCTTGGTGCTTAGTAATATTGTAAAGCCATCAACGAACAGTAAAACCACTCACAGAGTCGACTAGTCCAAAGAAGCCATCCTGGGTTGGGAGAGGATATCTCCCCAAAGCAACAGACATCAAAGCTAACCCAAACGACCAAATATCCGCTGTCCATTTCATGAAGTCAGACCAAGACGAGTAGCCACATTTCCCGCCAGATGCTAGTACCTGCATACGAATAATCGCCACCGCCGATACGCTCTGGGGCCATATACAGCAATGTCCCCACAAATGTTTTGGTCTTATTTACAGCGTCGTTAAAGGTCGTTGCAAGACCAAAATCGGAAATCTTGACTTCTCCACAACGATTCATCAGCAGATTGTGTGGCTTGATATCCCGATGTACCATGCGCTTTTTGTGAATATGATCCAAGCCACGGAGCACACCAGCGGCCAGTCGTGCCAGTATCTTATCATTCGAGCAACCTCCACGAAGCACAATATCCTGAAGAGAGCCAGCTCCCATGTATTCCATCACAAGGCAGATGCAGTTCTTGGCGCGATCGACAAATGCGTCGTAGAATGAAACGATATAAGGACTTGGTCTTCAAGACAAGAAGGAATGGTCAGCTGTGGATTCCAAGAGACAACACATACAACAACTCACTTTGCTTGGGCACCGTTTGAAGGTTTACCATTGAAGTTGGGTGCACTAGCTGACGCAGACTCACAAATTGGTACGAGATTTGAATACAATGCGTGAAGCTCTCGGACCATTTGTCGGCGTTGTCCTCTTCCATACACGGGAACGTCCTTCACAGCGACCACTTTTAGAGTCGGCACGTGAATTGCTTTGTAAACAACACCAGAGGCACCGCGACCAATCTCTTTGACTCGGGCTAGATTCTCTTGGAGATGAAGACAGGAAGCATCAGGCGAGGAAATACCTGCTTCAGACACGGCTACCGTATTGGTCGTAAACATTCCATGATTAGGCGAGTAGGCGCTCCCGCCGCTATGTCGACCAGCATCTTTAAGGAATTCGATGTGAGCTATTGCATCTCAGTTATTGTTATGGCGATGAGATACGTACCCGACGGAGATTGGAGATCTGACTCTTCTCCAGAACTGTAAGATCTCAGATTCAACTGCAGCATGGCTTTTTGGGTCGTGTTGACCGTATTGTCACCAGACGCGTCGTTTCCAGTTGTTCTTTCTTTCTCTAGTGCTTCCCGACGGGCGATCAACCTGTTGGCCGCTCGCTGTGCTCTCGCTTCAGCTTGTTGTGGAGTGGGCATGTCTTCTAGCTTCAACCTGAGCTGCGGTCGTTTAGCCGTTATGTCCAGAACTGATTTACTTCGCTTGTTGGGTGATTTCAGGACAGGAGGAGACGTTCGGGTCGCCGCAGGTATCCGCGATGGCGACGACAGCTGACGGTCATTGTGTGTCAGCTGGTGAACCATTAATTCAAACTCTTCTTCCACGGCAGACCCAGCGTGATTAGATTTGAAGCTCAACGTTGCAGATGGAGGTGTTGTAGGTGGTGTGGATGCCTGCGGCTTGGTTTCCTCCACTGAAAAGTCCTGATCCATCCAGTCGCACCGCCACGATTTGACTTCTGCGATTCTTAGATCCCTCGGATTCAGGTCCGGAAAGATATTTTGTATCGCCTTCTGTCGCTCGTGTTCCTGTGACGAGGTGTCATTAGTAAAGCTTTTTCTCACCATATCGATGCCCACTCACTGGTTTGGACGACAGCAACGGCATTGATTTCGACCGTAGGCAGTATCCTTTTCTAGCAATAGTTGATGCCGCTCCTGCTGCTCCTGTCGGTGCAAGCAGGCGATGGCGATTCGACCCAGCACTGCCATTCGAGCCAGCGAAGAACGTATGCCGCGAATTCCACTCGTAGTTGGCACTTTCGACACGTCCGCGCTTCCGCAGTTTCTCTCTTACGCGCATTGGCGCAGCGCCACTCTCGCTCCGCAGTGCTTCAGCTTCTTGTCGAAGCCTTCGAAGAACTTCGGAGCGGCTCTCTTCGCCCCCAACGCGTTCGTCCTCTTCCCCGCTCGTTACTTGCTGGTCTTGCTCCATCCCATCGACTTGCTTATCTTGCTTCATTCCGTCGAGGGACCACCAGTGTCAGGGAGAAAGAGGAAGGAAACCCATGAAGTGGTGTGGTCCACACGGAAAGAGGTGAGTTGATCGACACAATTTGGATCTTGATGGTGTATCAGACTACCACCAACTACAACTACGACGCTGCGCTTGCCATGCTGCTCTGGTGTCTGCGTGTGCAGCGTCTTGTGGAAGAGCTTTTCTTGTTGGGTACTACGTTCACCGTGTGCTTCGATCGCGAAGCGCTCTTCCCCTAGCAGCCGACTGCGTTTTGCAACAGTGAGCTCCGCATCGATGGGCATAGTGTGGCAGACACTTCATTGGTGCATGTATGCCGAATCGACGATTGTACCCGCCGCTTCCGCTCCAACGGGCATATCGAAGTCCAACAGGGTGACTTTGTGGTGGGAGGTTAACACATCAGATCTGCTTTTGCTGCCATTGAGCGTCTCGGAGGTGCGCTGTTGTTGCCGCCAGGAACTGCAATTGCAACAACACTGAATATTCGCTTCGTTCGTTTGAATGGCCCGGTTACGATGGATTCCGGTCCGTGTCGAAGCTATGGGTCAGTCCTCCGGCTATTGCATGCCATCGAGCTGAAGCATAGGCAACTGAGTCGTGAGTTTGATCGCTTTGTGGGGACAATCGAGCAGAGGTGGTGACGAAGAGAAAAAACGCCCCAAGAAAAGAACTGCTAACATTCGTCGGCTTGAAGATGAGAAACGTACGGCAGTGGATGGAACCAGACGCGCGTTTTCAGATCGCAATGCAGTTTGAGAGATGGTTTCATGAGGTCAATCATGACTGGCAAGTCCTGGATTACTTGGAACAGCAGAGTCCAGTTTCACTCGGAATTGGCAAACCGACCACTCTGACTGGATCCAACAGCGAACTTCGACGTCAGTCTTCTCTGTCAGCTGCTTTAGCATCGACATCGATATCGTCGGCAGGCATCGATTTGAGTTGGCTGGATCACTTTTCTTCTACAGAATTGAAATGGCTCCCAGAGCCGAAGATCAAACCAATTGAGTCGCTTTGCGATTGGCTGGTTGAGTGCTTTGAAACTGAGATCTTCTTCAACGAATCAGTGCGGGGCAACGTGATTGCTGCCATCACCAAGGAACTTGTGATTGTGTACACCAAAATGCAACAGCACGACGAGAACCGAGAGCTTTATCGTGCTTTCATGTCATGCGAGGATGCTATGTCACCATTTGATTAGCCCTGAGAACAATCGACTAAGAATGGATTTGCTCTCAGGAGAGCTCAGTCCGTTTGGACTCTGCGAGATGAGCCGGGAAGACTTAGAGATGAGGAGAACACCCGATATCATTTCGACACCTGCGTCGTCAGTCTTGCGAGACGATCGATGGCCATATCGTGAACAGACATACATTAGGCACGTTGATCATCATTAACGATATCTACGGCATCACCAGCGATAGCAGCAGCGTCCGTATTGATGAGTGCGTAGCTTGATGTGTAGGCTCGACGCCTGACATTCGACTGTACTCCAGACGCAGTGAACTCCTCACAAGCGTGAAGATTGTAGGGCCTCTCGATCAAGAATTGAGTTTGGCGGAAGTTGATGATGAAAACGACATGCAATTTGGGATTTCTAATATGTGTGCCAGACTCAGGACACGGTGACGAGAACCCGAACGTCTGGTGTTGACAACAACAACTCCAATCGACCAATTGACCTTATCTCTACCGAATTCTGTTGGATGAGCAGTTCGTGGAGTTACGAAGCAACTACACAATCGCGTTATGCAATTCCGCCGAACAACCAAGATCGTGTATTCGTGGCGTGTTATGGATGAACATTGTAGACTGCGGAGTCCTGTTCAATCAAGGAATCAATCAATCCATCGTCTGCAAAGCTTATCTTTAGGGTACTCGGAACGCTGAAGCTAAGGTCGGTCCAGCCGACACATTCTGGCTTTCGTGAAGCATTTCAAGATACTCTGCGTTATGAATCTCGAAGCGGCGCTGACGAATAAGCTTGCCAAACTCGCCAACGTCACCATTCTTGTTGTCTTGATCTAGGATGAAGTCCATCAGGATGTCACACATGCGGCGCACTTCGACATTTGGCGAGTCTGCCACCAGCAGCAAGTCGGGCACAAATCCAACGCCATAGAGAATCTCTTCAAACGTCTCCGGGTATCGTAGAAGGCGATAAAAGCAGAATAGGATTTGAAGCGTCAACTCATAGTCGTGTTGTTTCTCCTGGAAGAGGCCATGAAGCGTGCGAATGATTCGGGATGCCGCCAGCAATGGTGCACACTTTGGCTCCAAGGCCAGGGCACTCACGAGCAGCACAACTTCCAACACCATGTCATCTTGAGAGAATCCAGGCACGAGCAATTTGCTCAAGAAAGGAAGAAGGGAATGCTCGCTGACAAGACGATCCCACGGGATCTTGGATGGCAAATCGTTAGGGGTCATGTTGGCCAGGGACCCCAAGACTTCGATGGTAAAGTCGTGGGTGTCAGTTGTAACACAGAGCTCAATCAGAGGTTCGATGAATGGGGCCCACATACCACGATACTTGTACATCTTGTCGCTCACAAGGTCTTCTTGAAGGGAGTACGTCCAAAACGAGATGTTGCGCACCATTTTCATCAGTAGTGGGTCGTGTGTTCGAACAACTCGGTTCACAAGCGCCTCCAACCCACGATTCTGACACATCTGTTCGGCGTTACGACCATTGTGACTCAGATTCACACCTAGTGCTGCAAGCTCTTTGGCCACCATGTTCTGCGGAAAGTTAATGACCAACTGCATAACGATGGGGATCGCTTCGGTGTAGGTGAACATCGACTTGCAGCGATCATCAATGCTCAAGTGGTACAGAATACGAAGCGAAAGAGCACGAAACGGTGGACGCTTAAGCAAGTCCACGAGCTTGGGGATCAGACTGTTTTTGACAAGAATGTCTCTCAACGCTGGGTCGAAGGAAAGATTGAAAAGAAGCTTCAGGGCGTTCTGTATCGTCTTGTCATGATTGCACCTCACGTAGCGGATGACCTTTTCAGGAACTTGTAGCTCGACCATCAACTCTTTGTTCTCTTCAAAGATGCTGTCATCATTGTCCTTCATTAGTCCATACACATGTGGTTCGAGCAGCGGCACCATTCTCACGCCACCTGAGCTTCTTCAGAAACGTGAGGGTGAGAATCACAAGATCTGGAACGACACGATCAAGCATCTGCAAAAGAATCACCCTTTGGCGAACCCACCCACACATTCACCCAACTCACAAGTTACGCGCAGCCCACATACCTTGGCTAGATACACAACGATTTTCTTTTTCACCATTTTTCGTTCCGTGTGAAGATCTTCTGCCAGGAAGAGTAACACTGCAATGCAGATATAGCTGCACGATGAAATAGAGAGATCAGTGAGCGAGAGATGATCGTACATACCTCGACTGACAAATAAAAAGAAAGAGAAGTTCCTTACAGAAGCTCTTCTTGCTTTTTGATGCGCTTTTTGTTGCGCTTCTTTTCTCTCTCGTATTTTGCCAATGCCTCCTCACTGGATTCCTTTTGCGACTCCAACAACTTCTCTTCTTCCAGACGCAACTCGTGACGTTTGATCTCGAATTCAACGATTTTCAGAGTGATTGCTCCAATTCTGTAGTTGGCCAGAATCGGATGTAGCTGCAAGAAGTTGGAGAAGCACCAGAAGATGCGCATCAACGTGATGGTGAAGTCATAGTTTTTCTTGTATTCGTCGTTCAGAACACGAGAAAGAAGACACTTAGCCACAAGATGCAGCCATTAGATCGCTGATAGTAACGATGCAATATAGGCACCAGAAGGAAACACACCATCAGCGACTCGTTTTGGATCAGCGTTTCAATACTACCAGAGAATTCGGCAACTTGAAGGATCATTTTCGCTCCTGCCAGTTTCGACTCAATATCCTCATCGTAAAGTCTCTCCATATAAGTGTCCAAGTCTTCGACTTTGGCGGTAATCTTGCGGGGCTTGTCTACTTTGCTCGTTGGGGGATCGCCTCCCTTGAGCGCAGAAACCTGCGGCGCAGTTCTAGAGCTCATGTGCTTGATGGTCGCCAAATGGAAGTAGTGCCATAGCAAAACCCGAAACGACACCCGTTACAAAAGGGCTCCTCTTGCGAGTATTTTGGCCAATCAAATCGCTTCCCGCCTACTGCCAAACTCAACTTGCGAGGCGCGAGCAGCTGCGGCATGAATGGTCACACGTAATCAGTCACGATTGATTGATTTGCTTTTCGTTTGCTCTCATCATTTTACATTTTCCAACAAAACGATGGCAGCAGCTGACTGGAAGAACAAGTTTGCGGCAGATTTCGACGTGTCCGAGACCACCGAGTTGGTGCAGAAGACAGTGCAATTTGTGCAGAACGAACTGCAAGCCAACGATGCTTCTCATGACTGGAACCACATCGAGCGAGTGTGGCGGCTTGCACGACGAATTGCAAGCCAAGAGGTAGAGAGAATGATTTGTGGTTGTCTGTATAAACGAGTATTTGCTGATCAACACCAAAGGGAGTTCCACCAGATAGCCTTGAAATCATCGATCTCGCAGCACTGCTTCATGACGTGGATGATTGGAAGTATCAGAAAGAGACTGAAGCACCCAAGGAGAAACAAGCAGAAAAGCATTTGCGATCGGAAGGAATGGACCCTGAAAGACTAGCTCGCGTCATGGATATCATCAATGGCATCGGCTTCAAAGAGGAACTTGGCAATACCAACAAGGTGAGCGAAATGTGCACGGTCGAATGCTGAGTAGAGTGTCATCTGAGTGAATGAGTGGCTTGTAGCTTGCGACCATTGAGCTTGCGTGCGTTCAAGACGCAGACCGCCTGGTACATTGCTTTTGATGTTGTTTCCATGATCTCAGAGTTGAAGCTGACCGTTACTCTAATCGGCAGGACGCGGTCGGCGCTATCGGTATTGCACGCTGTTTCACCTATGGAGGATTCAAGAAGCGTCCTCTGTACGATTCTACGGTTCCTCCAGAGGGTAAACTCACGCAAGAGACTTACATGAACAAGCAGCGAGTCAGTCCTACCATCAACCATTTCTATGAGGTGACCGAGATCCTGCTGACTTGCACCCCTGCTGAGTTCTTCTGACTTGTTCCTATTCTTCTGTCAACAGAAACTGTTTCGACTTCAGGACATGATGAAGACCGAGAGCGGGCGCAAACTTGCACACGAACGACACCAGTTCATGGAGGAATTTGTCAGCCAGTTCTTTATGGAGATTAGTGGGCGACGCTGACATCAAGAATCCCAAAGAGCATTAACTGACTTCCATACAAACACTTCCAAACTATCCTGGTGGCCATCCCATCTTTCGACCACCCATCAAGTGAATATGCAGATGATAGACTGATTGACAACCGTCTGGGCCATCATTGATGACGATGCGGTAACCGTTGTCTAGATGTTGCTCTTTTGCGACTCTCTTGGCCACCAACAAGAGGTGCCCAAGAATGCTTGCGTGTTTTTCTTCCGCATTTGAAAGCTGCGTCAATCCATCTCGATGCTTGGGGATGATCAATACATGCACCGGTGCTTGGGGATTCACATCGTGAAAAGCCAGACACCGGTCATCCTCAAACGCGATCTTGGCGGGGATCTGGCGTTGGACGATCTTGTCGAAAATGGTTTCACCGACGGCCTGCTGATGCAAGCTGCTCGCCTCGTCAGACCGAGCTCGTTCGCTTGAAGAACTCATGCTTCGAACCAAATGAATTCTGCCACAACAAGTTGAAGACGGGCCTGAAAGCGAAGAGACAACAGCGATTTGACGCCTCACCACCCCAGTCCAGAGTTTCTTCACCACACCCAGCATGTGGATTGATCCATCGCACAACCTTCCTACAACATTACCCGCCTTCCAAACTTGTTTGAAGATGACGTTGAACAACTTTCGTGCAACATTTTCACTTGCAGCAATCGTACTTTTGTGGAGTCCAAAACCCGCCCAAATGAATCCCCTTTGCAATTCGATGATCATATGCCAATAGAAACTGCCAACCTTCCCACACCACCACCACTCATCGTGGTTGTTGCAGTAAACGTCAAAGCTAGCGGACCAGAACGAAAGCGTCACGTTTTTGTTGCCTTGATCTTTTGGCTTGCAACAAAACCAAGAGCCCTTCTCCAAGTACTGGTCCGTTAGTATGATCCTTGGTTCTATGAGTTTCTATTATGCTTCTCTTAGTTGCGATTTTTATGTGTGGGTGAAAAGCAATTTGGATTGGAAACCTCGAGAGCAATCGCAACGACATCAAGGATGGGAGAAGCACGCAGCGAAGAGCACGCCGCCGCCGTCGCGGTGGAGAGCGAGAGCGAGAACGAGAGCACGACCGTGCTCGAAAACCTCAAGAATGAGAGCAATGAGCTAGCGGCGGAAGCTACTCAAGTCACCGAGTCTGAATCTCCAACGCCAGTGGCTGAGGAAGACCCAACGTTCACCTTGCTTGTTGCACCACCTGTCGAAAGCCAAACGACTGAGCCGATTCGTTTGGAACATGTCAGTGCGGCAGACACCGTGCTGTCTCTGCGTCAACTTATCGCAGAGTACCCTTCACTTGCCTGCTATACTTGCTATCATCTCGAGGTAGATGATGAAGAGAGCAAGACCGCTGTGGCGCTCAACGATTTCGTGGAACTCGGTGAATACGAAGCCGTGAGAGACGGTGTGACGCTCCGTATGGTGCTGGAAAAGTATGATGCTCGCAAAGTGCGTGCTCACGTGCGTCGCTTCCGTGATGTGCTCATGAACCCTCCAATTCCACAGGGTGCTGATGCAGCTGACGGCAAAGTAGACAAAACAACGAACAAGAAGAAACTGAAACAGGAAAAAGCTGCTGATGGATCCGACATAAAGGAAGAGGAGAAGAAAAAGAAAGAGATCACCGAGAAACAACTCAAGCATTTGCGGGAAATCCATGAGAAGCTCGAGAACGTCAAGATTCCTATTGAAGCCAACCTCTCGGATTTCTACTCACCTTCAGAGTTGACGAGTAAGAACAAAAGCAAGTCAGACCTTGCGCAGCAAGCCAAACTTCCGGAATGCATCAAAAGCATCGTGTTCTCGGGCTACAATCCACCCCCAGGACCACGCAAACTTGTTGGTGATTTGTTTTATCTGGAAGTGACGACCGAGGACGAGATGGTGTATCATGTCACTGCGCATGTGAACGGTTTCTATGTGAACCGCTCTACGATGACGACGTTTGATCCACTTCCGCACAAGAACTCCCACCAATCGCATTTGCTCTTGGACGTGCTGTTGAAGGCTTCGACGAAGTTCCAGGCATCCTACACCACTCTTCTTTCCAAGGCTGCTCAGCTTGCAAAACAGGGTCCAGCTTCTATTGAATTGATGGTTGCTGCTGGCAACAACGTTGGTGGCAAACTGCCATGGAACTCCCCTGTTGTGGAAGATGCCAAGCACGAATATGACTTAAACCGTGCTGAAGACGAGTTGTGCGCATCGTACGGGATGGATGAGCGTGGAGTGTTGCGTGATTGGAACGAGGAGTACCAATGCTGCCGTGAGTTGCCGTCTACAACCTTGAAGGAGCAAATTGTTCGAAGCCGTGTCATGTACAAGATTGTGAGCGAGTTTGTGGAGAGTGCTACCCAAGGTGCTATTGCCATTGTTGAGGGCCACATCCCACCAATCAATCCGATGGACGATGTTAATGCACACGTTTATGTGTTTAACAACATCTTCTTCTCGCTTGCGATTGACGGCAAGGCCTCTACCAAGGATGCCGGTGAAGAAGCTGCTTACTCGTCTGCGAACCGCGACTTGCAAGGAGTCAAGGCTTTCAATGAAGCGGACGTTAAAGGGTTGCACACGTTGGCCACCACAGTTGTTGACTACATGGGCGTTCGTGTCGTCGCACAAAGTGTGATTCCAGGCATTCTGCAGGGTGAAGCTGCATCCAAGCTGGTTTATGGTTCGGTGGATGGAGGCAAAACGATTGCGTCCAATGAAAAGATGCATTCCCTCATGGTTGAAGCTGGTAAGAAGCTTCACATTGCTGAGCGTCAGATGAAACCTCTTGGTTTCAATGAGGAGGGGGAAGCAAAAGAAGCTCCCACTGTTGGTGGCGAAGCCGGAACTGTCACTGTACGCTTATGTGGGCCAGTGGAAGCCAAAGGCATTTTGGGTTCGGATGGCCGTATGTACGTGCTGGACCTGGTCCGCATCACGCCAAAGGACTGGACCTATTACGCAAAGGACGTTCAACGCGAGAGGGAAACTGAGGGACTGCATTTCCACCGTCAAGATGAGGGTTACACTGCATTGCTTCGTCCTGAATTGGTGCAACTGTTCTCAATGTGGAGACAGAACCAAGTTCGAAAGGAACGTAAGGAAGAGGCTCTGAAGAAGATCAAGGAAAAACAGGAGGCGGAAAAGAAAGAGAAGGAAGAGAAAGAAGGAAAAACCGAAGGTGAAGATCAATCGGAAAAGAAGGAGAAGACCGAAAAAGAGAAAGAAGACGAAGCTACAGCTGCGTTGGCTGCTGCTGCAAAGGCGCTGGAGCAGGTCCAAATCGACGAAAACATCCCACCAGTTTTGCTTAATCCCAACGTGTTCATGGAATACGGAGCCTGTGTTGATCAAGATGCCGCGAAGTCTGACGAACAAGAAGCCAAGGATGCTGCTGACTATTTACAGAAGGTGGTTATCCCTGCTTTTGTCGCTGATATTCGTCGTGGATCGATCTCTCCTGTGGACGGATGCGGCTTGACCGATTTGATGCATTCGTGTGGTATCAACATGCGCTACTTGGGGCGACTTGGTGCGCTTTGCAAGAAACTGGAAGCTGTGAGTGGAATCTCGAAATACGTATTGGAATTGCTCGAGACTGAAATGATTGCTCGTGCCTCCAAACACATCATGGCGGAAGTCCTCAACACGAACGACTCCATTCGTTCAGCGCCTGGTGCAGTACTTGTTCAATTCCTGAATGGTGTGTTTGGTTCCTTGACGGACAAGGACAGCGATGAAGAAGTGAACTCTCCTTCCAACGGACTCAAGAACAAGTCGAAGAAGAACAAGAAGGGCAAGAAGAAGACCAGATCAGTTGATGTTGCGTTCGAAAAATCGAGCATTGCGGAACTGCCCGATTTCGACCATCACTCAATCTGGGAACGTATTGAGAAGGAAATCAAGAATCGATTTGACTATGAGTTGACGCTTTGGAATCAGCCAGAGAACCCAGAAGAAGACGAGCAAGCTCTTGTGCGCGTGCACAAGAATCCACTACTTCGTCGTATCTGTCAACGTCTCGGTCTACGTGTGCTTTCGCGTGATTACGACTTCAGTTCGACAACTCCATTCTGCCTCAATGATATGCAAGGCATGGTTCCTGTTGTGAAGCACTCGCTTCCCAATCATCCCCTACCACAAGCAAAACAATTGCTTGAGCGTGGAAGATTGCATCTGGGAGGTGGTGCTTTGGCGTCCGCGTATGAGCTCTTGCAAGAGTCTTCTGCTCTTCTATACCAAGTCTGTGGATCTGCTCATGAAGATGCTGCTTTGTGTACCTCATCACTCGCAACGGTGCTCTATCATGCTGGTGATATCCCTGGTGCGATCTCTCAGCAACAACGAGCTCTCGCCCTGCACACGCAGCTAAACGGAGTGGATTACCATGATACGGCATTTGCTCACGCTAACCTGGCACTTTTCCTGCACGCAAACGGCCAAACTGACTCTGCCGTGTCGCATTTGCGTCGTGCGATTTACCTGTTGGAGTTATGCAGTGGTCCATACTTCCCTGAGATTAGTTCGCTGTACTTCAAGCTTGGGATGATGTGCCAGGATGTGGGTCAGATCACTTTGGCACTTCTGGCTCACCGCGAATCGTTGCGTCGTGGCGAATTCGACCGTCTTCAAGCTGCCAACACTCTTCACCAAATGGCGCTTGCCTGCGGGCTTGCCGGAGGATACCGCGAAGCATTGGCGTACGAGAAAAAGGTGTACGCTCTCTACAAGGAATCCTTTGGTGAGAAAGACCAACGAGCCCTTGAGTCGGCCAAATTCATGGCCAAGTTCACGGAGAAAGCGGTCGAAGGCGCGAAAGGGCGTCGTGAAATTGACGCAGCAGCAGCAGCTGATAAGATTGCGAGTGAATTGCTGGAAGAGTTGGAGCTGAGTGAGCAGCTTGGCAAGAAGCGCAACAAGAAGTCGAAGCAAAAGGTGACCAAGAAACTGTAAGGCAGCAAATCCTTTCCCTGTGTGCACCTCATTTGTGGTCCCGTGTCTCCCTTACAAAGGAAAAAAAAACGAAATAGAAAAACAATTTACAAAACTAGGCCAGCGTGCCTCACACATTCATCAGACTGTTTTTGACCAATCACGTTGCGGAAATATCCTTGCTCCTCACTTTCGGATATTTCCAACGGCAAGCAAGATGCCACGAAGAGAAGATACAATCGTCCAATTGCTGGAGAAGGCGAGTTGAGAAGCGCACAATTGGCCTTCTGCTGTATATCGAGGGGGAGCTAAAAGACTCGCGCGTTGCTGACAAACTCTTCTACATCCCTTCCCCTGGGCAGACTTCCCACTTTGACAAGGATGAGCGCTACATGGCTACGTCGGATCTCTGCGTGGAGCTGAACAAGACGGATCTTCAGCTCGCACTTGATCTTGAACGAAAGTGAGTCGTTCTTCCTTCTTCCTCTGGCGGAAACAAGTCTCACAGGCGCTTTGTAGAGTGTGCACTGCTATCCTCAAACAACTTGACGACAAGTCGAACGATGTGCAGTCGATTGCTGTCAAATGGTAAGACGGCGAACCCCAAGTCGCTGGTTCTTTCTATCCTGACAGACGAATAGTCTAGGCATTCTTGTGACCAAGGTGACCGAAAACCAAGTGCGTGGCATCTGCGAGAAACTCAGTGATCTAATCTTCACGGGCACGAGTGAACTACGTGACATCTATTCCATTGGACTCAAGACAATCCTTGCCGACGTTTCCCATGCGACAGGCGCCTCTATTGCGCTACCGCTGAGTGCCAACCTGTTGCGCGGACTCTCGGACGATATGGATCAGAGCGTCAAGTCGGAGGTTTTGGACATCCTGACAGATCTGTTGCGCCGCTTTGGTCACGAAGTCATGTCCGAACATGAAGCCATCATGAAACTGGTAATTGCACAGTTGCAAAGCCCCTCAGCCTTAGTGCGCAAGCGTGCTTCAGCGTGTTTGGGCTCGCTTGGTGTCGTCGCCTCGGAGTCTTTGCTCGATCGCCTTGTGGAGCATCTGATCCAGAGTGTTTCGACCAGCAAGGACTCCGGCGATATGCGCACCCTTATTCAGACGATTGGAACGTTGTCTCGAACAGTCGGACATCGACTAGGACGCCATTTGGATCGAATAGTGCCATTGTTTCTCAGGTTTTGTGGAGATCCAGAAGATGAGAATCTTCAGAACGAGGCATCGAGTGAACTACGAGAAAACTGTCTTCAAGGACTGGAATCGTTTGTGATGCGCTGTCACACAGAGATCACCCCTCATATTCCCAACATTCTTGATGCCGTGATGATGTTCATGAAATATGATCCAAACTATAACTATGGTGAATCGGACGACGATGATGTTTCAATGGATGAATCAGTGGACGATGACTACAGTGATCAAGATGAGGGCGACTACAGCGATGATGACGATACAAGCTGGAAAGTTCGACGTGCTGCAATCCTCGTGCTAACGGGAATCATTCTTTCTCGTCCTGAGATGTTGGAGGATCTGTGGAATAAGTGCAGCGATCCATTGATCTCAAGGTTCAAGGAGCGCGAGGAAAACGTTCGCATCGATGTGTTTAACGTATTCGCTGACCTCTTGGAGGTCACCAACAAGACAGTCACTCCTCGTAACAAGAAAGCTAGCGCATCGTTTGGAGATGGCTCAGACGTGTGCCTGCAGCAATTGGATCGTCGCCTTGGCACAATTATCGAGAAAGCGAATAAACAGCTCATGGTCAAGTGTACGGTGCCCTCGCGTTGTGCGGTAGTCTCCATGTTGACACGCCTGGCTCATGTTGCGCATGGAAAGCTCGGTCCTTACGGTGATGACTTTTTGCCGAATGTGTTTCGTGCGATGGAGGATCGGCATTCCGACCTGAAGCTTGACTCATTAAACTTTTTGCAACTCTTACTGGACTCACATGAGCCTCAGACTTTTCAGAAGCATATGGATGCTGTAGTTCCAATCGCTGTGGAGTGCACTCGAGGAGATTGGTACAAGATCGTTGCAAAGGCTCTCGCTCTTATTGGAAGTATTGTCAGAGTGATTCGTCCAGAAAATTCCACTTTTGCATTCGAGAAGTATGTGCTACCATTGTTTGAAGCGGTGCTCCCACGCCTGAAGGCCCATGACATTGATCAAGAGATCAAAGAAGGTGCCATTCTCAGCGTTGGAGAAATCGTTGCTTTTCTCGGCGATGAATTGGGTGATCGCATCAATGAAGTTCTCCCACTGTTGATGGATCGACTACAAAATGAGATCACTCGTATTCAAGCAATGAAAGCACTATCAGCTATTGCGTCCTCCAAGCTGAATCTGGATATTTCACTCATTCTTGCTGATTGCGTCTCAACCATCTCGCAATTGCTGCGACAGCAATCACGTACCTTGAAACAAGCTTCGCTCGATGCCTTGATTGTAATAATCAAGTCAAAGGGCACCGCAATTCCACCAGCATTGCTTTGCGAAGTTCTGAGCGAAGTCTCCGCGCTGATTGTTGACAGCGATTTGCAGCTTTGCCGCCTCGCCATTGTTCTCGTGCTGAACGCGCTCATGGTTTGCCATTCACTATCGAGCGAGCCTGCATTCATGACTCGTGTTTTACCTCAGACACTTCAGCTTGCTTCCAGCGCCTTACTCCAGGGACCAACACTTGAAGTTCTCAAGGAGCTGTTTGGCCACCTCACCAAGTCGGACACTGGTTCTAGCACGTGCGGTTTTCTGCAGCTATTTGAAGCTCTGTTTGGCTCTTTTGATGAGTCCAAAGAGTTGCCCAAACACGCGCTTTTGAATTTGGCGCGCTGCATTGCAACAATATGTCTAAAGACAAGCAAGGCTCATCAAGAAATGGCATTCAAATCATTTGTTGATGCCATCCGTACGAGCAAAAGCGACCGCAAGAAGACGCTATGCCTTTATTCTCTTGGGGAGTTTGGTCGTCAAGTGAATATGAAAGCTTTTGTCGACGTCAAGGACACAATTCTGCAGTGTTTTAAGAGTGACGAACAAGTGAAGGGCGCTGCAGCATATGCGATCGGAAACATCTGTGTGGGCAACATGCAGAGTTATCTTGACACGATTATCGAGAAGCTGGAAGGAGGTTTAGACTCCTATTTGCTGCTGTCTTCGCTGCGTGAGGTCATTGCCTTTTATGCGACGCATGATTCCATAGAGTTTTCGTCATCTATTGACCGTATTCTACCAGTTTTGAGAAAGCTCGGAGAGCGTGATGAAGATGGTGTGCGCAACATGGTGGCAGAGTGTTTGGGTAAACTGGCAATCATTGATCCGGCTCGACTTCTTCCAGTGATCATGGAGCTCTGCCAAACTGACTCACCTCATTCAAGATGGACAGGCGTTACCAGCTTGAAGTTCTCAATCAGTTGCCCGACCACTGTGCGGCCAACTCAACAACTCTCTTCTAGCATTGGAGGTTTCTTGGAGTCACTCAAGGATGACGATTTGAGTGTTCGACGAGCTGCGTTGGTGACACTCAACACAGCGGCGCACCATCAACCAAGCATGTTGGCTCCATTCGTGAAGGACGTAATCTTTCCGCAATTGCTCGCAGCTATGGATCTGAAACTCGAACGCGTTGTTGACTTGGGTCCTTTCAAACACAAGGTTGATGATGGCTTGAGTTTGCGCAAGGCAGCGTACGCGTGCATGGACAACTTGTTTCAGAGCTGTGCCGCACAAGTGGATTTGAGCTGCTTATTTCCGTTCATGGAAAAGGGTTTGCGCGATCATGAGGATATTCAGGTGCTTTGCCATCAGATGGTGGTGCGCATCTGTCACATGAAGCCTGGCTCGATCCTCGGTGCTTTGGATTTGATTTTGGATCCACTTGACAAGACAGTGCACAAAAAGGTCAAACAAGATCAAGTTGGAACTGAAGTGGAACGATTGAATGACCTGATTCGAAGTGCTTTGCGTGCGATCTACGCCATCAGTTGTGTGCGTGATACGGACACGCACCCAAAATTTCGCAGCTTGCACCATCGAATCTTGCAGTCGGACAGATTGAATGTCATCCTCGAATCCATTCAGACGGAGCGATTTGAGAACTGAAAGGGGACTATAAAATGAGAGGAGCTACTTCGTTGATTGACTTATGCTGAGCTATATCAGAGATCGCTTTTTTCAGATGAATGTGGACTCTTTGGTTTTGGTTTTGACTTTGACTCTTGTTTGACTCTGAACTTACGGCCATCAATTTCGAACTGACGAATCTCTGGCTGGTCAAAGAGAAATTTCTTGAGCTCTGGTAGAGATCGACCGTGCTTCAGTCCAATCAGCAGATGATCCTTCTCGTCCATCTCGTAACAATTCACATCGACACCGCCATTCCAGAGCATCTGAGGATACCGAAATGTTCAGAACCACCGAACAATCGACTGAGCACTGTACTTGACCTCTTTCCAGCGCGATGCAACCTCGCTCTTTGCTATCCCTCCTTTGAGAGTGACAAAAACCATTTGTGGACCTGCTTGCTTTCGTTCAAGATCATTCTCGATCCTGATGGTAAGAGAACAACTGTTAGAGAGCCAGCAGCAGCGTTCCCTCTTGCAACAAAGTTACTTGTTCAGTTGTTGGTAGAGCCTGTCATCATCGGACAAGAGTTCCTGTGGATCATCTCCTTGTTCCCATGCTCTCTCCAGCGCTTCATAGTCAATGCCCAGCACCAATCGCATTCGGTTGGACGTGATCAGCACCATGAGGATGATCCAGCATTGCATTTGTCTTCTCTCAAGATACTGTTCCTAGAGAGGGATGAGGTAGGTCTCTCTTATAGAGAGGGATTTGTGGTCACAAGCGCAAAGCGAAAGCACAATCAAATGGGTTCTTTCTGGAGCAAGCGGGAGGATGACTGGGATGAGGTGTCGGAAGAGGACTATCCGCATGTCGAGACGGGCGATCAGAACGCCGTGAAGAATATTCTGGACGACTCGATTGTGGAATTCTTCAACGATAACGAGATCCAGATCGACTACAAGTGGGACAACCTCAAGCTGATGGGTATGGTGGCTGCCTGTATCATCGCTGCAGTTTGCCACCTGTACAAGAACCCAGTCATCTCTGAGAACACTTTGGTGTATGCTTGCGTGGGAAGGTAAGAAGAAGAAATGGCTGAGTCACGTGTTCCGTTACTGACAAAGCGGGCCGTCCAGTTTCTTTGTTATTCAGGGGCTTTTGATGCTGTACGCCATGTTCATTGAGGAAGACATTCTGTTGCGAGCGGTCGACAAGGTGCTGCACCACTGATAAGGGATTTGTGGTTTTCTGTTACTGCTAAGCGTTGTGCACGTATCAATACAGGAAAAGGGTCGTATCATAGTGCGCACCGAATTCGCCACTGGACTCGATCATTACGACGTGAGCTTTGACGCGGAAGGCTCTGGCAAGCAAAAGCATGAACTCTATGTGGGTGATTATTTCGATGAAGATGGCCATTTGCACAAGGAAAAGTTCAAGAAGAGAATTGGCGCGTTGTTCGCTGGTTACCAGAAAGCCAAAAAAAAGTAGAGTCGACGTGATGGCTGCCCACACGAGAATCAATCATCCAACACGAGAGTCTTGTTGTTGTTGGGGTCGTGTGGTTCCTACGTTCACTTGATGACAGATCGCTGACTTTGGGCTGCTAGATCTCATCCTGTTCGTGTGGTTCTTTGTATGAGACCATACCTTGGACCTTGTGAATCTGTTATGCAAGTTGGCGATGTCACCAATGAGATGGAAGCCGGACATGCAGCTGATAATCGGGCGCACCTTGGTTGAGAATGATCTCAATCGAACTTCAGTGGAGTTTGTTACAAAGCGAGGGTCGGATTCCTCCCACAATGATGGTACTTCGGAGTTCTTATTGGTGTACACTAGCAGATCAAACGTGCATTGTTCTTCCAACAGCGGAAGAAACGAGACACTTGCGGTGATCTGCCGGATCAATGCTTGAATCTCCGCCATTATCTCTTTGGCAGACTTAGCATTGGCACTCTGACTATATCAATTCCACACCGTTGTCAAATACCATACTGCTGTAATGGCACTCAGTCGCTCCGCTGTTTCACCTGCTATTTCCACTGCTGGAGTCCTCACAAACGACTTCAAATGCCCAGCGCTCCAGAACCTCTCGGCTTTCGATGCCTGTGATCACCACCACAACTTTTTGCACCTGTTGTTGCAATAGCCAAACTAGACTCGCGCTCAGTCAGTCCTGAGTCAGCAACATTTGTCCTCTGAGCAACTCACTTGATAATTGCTTTAGGAATTTGACAAGGAATTCCTGCAGCTTCTCATCCGACGTGACAAGCATTTGAAGGCCGTATTTCAGCTCGTGCTTGAAGGATTCTGGAGGATAGATGCCTCGTTGGTAGAGAATGCTAAACAATCCGTCCGTCAGCAGGCTTGCTAGTTAGTGTATGTTTCGCAGAGGGACCAACCTGTTGATGCCATACGAGAAAAATTCAGTCACGAGCTCTGTTGATCCTTTCAGTGTGATAACATTCTCCGTCAGTTGCGCAGTGCTCTGTCAAAAACGTCGACTCCATCAGTCTGCCTTGCATTTGCCCCAAATCCAGCCAGCATCCAACCCAACCTGATCACCAACCATCAACTCACCATTTTGCACAGTGAATGGAAACCGGTATCAGACTGCTGACATCGGTACCCTTAGCCTATGTGGAAACAGGTTTGCTCTTGAGATTGAAGTTGCCGATGGAAGAGGAGGTGCGTGGGTGGAGGAAGCGGAAGTGCTGCGGGAAAGACTACTAAAGAAACATCACATGGAGCAGAGCCACCTGTTGGATCGAGAAAGCAGTCGAGACGACTGTTCAGCTGTGGAGGAAGATGAGGGGGACATCGTCTTGGTCTCTCTCCTGGTCGATCGCGGAACACTCGGTGTCGCAGTGTACGACGTCGTCACCACGCAGCTGAGAACCGTTGAAGTGCACGTGGGCAACGAAGCGCCAAGACTTCTTCAAGTACAAAACCAAACTCGGTATCAATGGTTTCTGGCCATGATTGACTTTAACTTGCGCTTATCAGGCCGTGGAACGCATTCGAACGCAATTCGAACCCCACAAGTTCATCGTTTCTTCTCGCAACGCTGGCCTCCACGGACTTCTGGACATTGTAAAGGCAACCGACGAGCGACTACACTCATCCATCAACGTTGCAATTCGAAAGGTTTGGCGTCTCTTGCTTGGTTTCATGGTTTCTGTATGATGAACAACTGTTTATCTTGCCCACAGCATGCAGGTGCGTGCGAAAGGCTAAGGGCGATGGTGCTCTGTTCTGATCAAATACACAGATTTCAACTACTTGAGGGCCTGCAAAATGCTGGAGCAAGTGCGTATTGGTCGAACATCCTCCGAAGGCGCAGATATGTCGCGGCTTGTCTCTTGGTATCCTACTCCCATCTCTTCTGTCAGCATTGGCGTTCTCATCTCTGTCTGCCAGCACACGAACACAACACCAGAATACTCGAAGCGTCTTCAATATGGACAGTGTTCAAGTAATTCGAGCAACAGGAGGCAAGTCCAATACCCCACGAGCTTGAAGGTCTTTTCCTACTAACAAGTCGTTCCTCTGTAGCCTTGCTTTCTTTCACGATGCAAGAACGAGTATACATAACAACCATGTTGTTTCTCCAACGCTTCGGCATATTCTTCTGAAAAGTCATGCCAATTGTCCGTTCTGCAGGTTGGAAACCAGTTGGACGACCTGTGCTATTTCTATTTCGCGTCCATCAAGCAAATCGCGTTGGATGGGATCATGCTTATTGATCAGAACAGCATGAAGGCTTTACAGATATTTGACGAGGTGTCTCACACTCATGCAATAAACTGTACTGGCTTTGTCTCTAAGATTGAGTGCAATCACAGGAACCACATCCATCGATAACAAAGGTATGAGTGATCAGGCATCAAGCTATGATGTTCGCAACGATTGACGCACTTGAAGAGTTCTGGAAGGGCTAAAGAAGGCTTCAGGTGTGCTGCTGTCATCACTACTATTTGAAGGACATATGTGACATTGACCCGAATTATGATGTCCAGTCTGTATGGACTACTCAATCATACTATCACAAAATCAGGAGGGTCAATGCTGCGAAAGTGGATGCTTGAGCCTCTTACATCCAGAAACGAGATTGAGGAAAGGTTAATCTCAGAGGAATTTCTGATATCCCCTGACCAAGTCGACCTTCGAACACTTTTGGTGCCTTCTTACTGAAAGCTGAATTGATTCGTTTGTTCTACTGAAGGATAGAATTGGTGTGATATAGATTGATCGACTCAAGCAGTTTGGGGATGCTGAAGGCGCTTTTCGCCGTATCAAGAACATGCGCGCTTCATCAAGAGATTGGATGAAACTCTATGATTCTCTAAACTGCTTCATGATGCTACAGTTGAGTAATACAATAATCGTGGATAACTACGTCTTCAAACGCGCGAGTTACTTGAACTGATACGTAGGACTCAGACTCGAGAATTCGTCTCCAATTGCCAGATCGATGGCATTCCGACTATTCTGGCCCGATTAATGAATTGCCACGACATACAACATGTTATCAACCTTCTCAGCAACATTATTGATTTTGATGGAAGCAAGAGCAACGAAGAGGTCGTTATTCGCACCGGCATATCAGAAGCACTTGACTCTGCGAGACAACGTTACGAGGATCTCGACAATGTGAGTGCTTGATCGTCCTTTAGTTTAAAGCAGCAACTGATTTGGTTCGTAGATTCTTACGGAAGTTGCCTATCAAATTCAAGAACGAGATCCTAATGCTGGATCGATCACTCTTCAGTACATTCCTCAGATTGGATACGTGGTTGCTAGCACTTCGAGGGATCTGCCAGGTTACTTCGAATTCCAATTTCAAGAGGATGAGAGTACTTTCTACTTCAAGGTAAGCTAGTCGCGCTTGTGCTCTCCCAACCTCTTAACGACGGCTATTTGCAGGATGAGTGCTGTAAAGAACTAGACGACAGCATCGGCGATATCTACGGTACAATACATCGGAGATCTCTCATATTCGTTCCGAGGGGTACAATTAATCTCGTGCCCGCTGGACTAGGCTTCATTGACGATGCACAACGACGTATGTTCGCTATGGCGCATCTACGTGACAACATGATCGCTCACACTTCAAGATAGAACTCTTGGACCAGCTCACTGTCACTTTGATGAATCACGAAGCAAGCATTCACGGTAGGAAACCTGTCCGTTTGATGAGGATCCAGAGTCAATGTGAAGCATGTTTCTGTAGAAATGGCGGAATGTGTTGCTCAACTCGACTGTTTGCTCTCATTGGCAACGTGCGCAAGGGACTTCAACTACGTCCGGTTGGTGGTTCACAGACCTCATGCTGGTGCCCTTTCTTACCGATGATCTTTTCTCAGACCGATCCTTCTCGAAGAAAGTGATTTTTCCGCAAAAGATGCTCGCCATCCGCTTCAAGAGATCGTTGTGAGCAACTACATTCCAAATGATATACGAGTAGGTGGAGTCGAAGCGGTCAAAGTCATCACAGGTCAAAATGGATCGGGTAAGTGTATATCTTGAACAGTGCTAGGATATCACTGACTCATGTCAGTATTGTTCAGGAAAATCAGTCTATTTGCGAATGGTTGGGGTGCTCCAGTACATGGCACAAATAGGAAGCTTTGTCCCCGCAACAGAAGGTGTGTTCATGCGTGTACCCCTCCCAAGGGCAATCCTAATCGCGCTTCTCGTGATGAGCAGCCCACATTGGGATTGTGTCAAAGATGTTTACTCGTATTCAGAGGTCAGGTTGGTGTTCAAGTTTGACATCGGTTCGCTTTCACTAACTACATTGTTAGCTTTGAGACGGCTTTTGTCGCCCAAAGCTCTTTCACAATTGACACTTGTCAGGTGAGGGGAGACGAGTTGATCCACATCCGAAAGTGGCTTACTTACGCCCGCTATAGGTTGCGTATATGTTGAACCACGGCGACCCAAGTTCACTATTCTTAATCGATGAATTCGGCAAAGGTATTGGCTTTCCCGCACCGCGCCATTGACAAAAACACGTGAAATGCAGTTGGCGCTAATGCTTTGCTATAGGGACGGCTGAAAACGATGGACTTGCCTTGTTGGTGAGATACATTGAGTGACCAGTCGCAATCTCAACAGTTTTCTTACTGTTTGACATTTCTTCAGACTGCTGTGCTGAACCACTTGGGTGCGATGGCAGGGTCCGCTGGAGGGCCACGAGCGGTCATTACAACACACTTGATGGTGGAGTACATACATTCTGTTGTGCTGTTCATGAACTAAAGCTTCTTTCTACCCACTCTCAGGAAGTAATCCAGAAAGGCATGGTGAAAGCAAACACTTCAGCCAATCCAGACACACCAAACGGGGTGTATTTCGCGACCATGGTATCAATTAATTCAACAGCTGAGCGAGATTTGGTTGCCACCCCGCTCTTCGAGCTGAAGACAGGCGCTTCCAGTGCCAGCAACGCTTTCGGATGTGCGATTCAGTCAGGTATGTCTCATCCGCTGGGGCACAGTAATGATACCGAATAACACCGTAAGAATCAAACATGGGTAGGCTTAGACGAACAGCTTGTACGACGCGCCCAACAAGTCATGCAGCTGTCCACGAAGGGTGCTCACATTCCGCTCACCGATGAGAGCACCGAGAAGAGCTGCACCCCATTAAAAAAACTCCGCGACTACTTCGCTTCTATACAAGACTGGAACGAAGTACCAAGCGAAGACATCCGCAATTTCATCACACTGGTGCAAATGAACGACATACTAACGAAGCACCAGCCTTAGCATTTCACTCTTATCGCTCATTCTGAATCTGATGCTGTGACGTAACCGATTCTTTCTCGTCTTCTTCCTCCTCCTCAACCGAGCTTGTGTCCGCAAGAGATACAGAGGTTTCGAGCTCGCTGTTCAGCAAATCGTCCAAGAAGCTTGACGAAGAGGAAACATCAGAAAAGCAATCAGGCGGCGACGTTGGCTTGGTCATTTGGAGATCCAAGGAATCCTGCTCGTCAGAAGCTCTGGAACTCATTGCGTTTTCTGATTACCAGCAACAACGTTAATCTACGTGAAACTCACATGAAAAAGGATGTCAACACCCCTTGATCACCTTCTCGTTCTGGAAACCTGAGCTCGTTTGTCCACGCAGAGGTGAACTGCGTTGGATCGAATCTGCCCAGCAGCGACGGTGGCGAATCGCTCAAGTCGGGCAGGTCGCTTGTGAAATCCAATCTGACATCATGTTCTGCAAGACCACCATACGCATGCTCCACTTCCTAACGCCCAAAGAAGGAATGCATTCGAGTCATCAGCAAATGATATCCCATTGAGCTGCACCAGACGCACAAATGAATCGCGGGTGGGTTCTTGCAAAATGCGGCTCTTGGTTGTGGAACTCGAGAGTCGCGGCTTATGGCTTCGCTCGGTGTCTTTTTGTCTGACAATTTCCGTTCGAGCAGGCTTTGAACGAAGCCTCTTTGAGGGTTTCGGCTGAGTGCTGATGTCATTCAATCCATACTGCTTGTTGGAGATGTCGCCAAGGGCACGTCTACACATCGTAAAACAAACGCAAACGGCAAAGCAAAGCAAGTCACAGCGCTGATCACCTATAACCCCAGGAAACATGGCAGTTCGCACCGCTTTCGCACCGGAGTGGCCGAAACCTGTTGTTTCAAGCTGACAGACTCAAGTGGTTGGGTTCTGGGTGGCTTGGCAAGCGAGCCTGGGAAGGGCAAAAAGGTCCCATCAGCAGCGATACTCCGTCTCTTATCACGCGAGTGGCTCACTTCGTCGTGAAACAACGGCTTTCTGGGCGCCGATGTCCGCGAGATTCTCCTTCTGATCGTGTGTCGCCATCTCCATCGCTGTCTGGTTTTTGCTTTTTCAAAACAGCTCGAGACCGAACTGACCAATCAGAGGGCGGCATTTCGAAAGGACAGCTTCATGGGAAGTAAACTATCCAAAGGCAGCGTGCGCCGCGAGCTGCAAGTGCTGGTTCCGTCGTCGTGGAGTTCGCTTCAGCAGCTGCACTTTCGCTTCCAGCAACATGTGTATCGCCACAGCTCGGATTCGACCTCTTTACTCTTCATTACGCTGCCCTGCTTCGAGTACATGGTCGGCGACGCGGGAGTGACCAAGACGAGGCTGCTCAGCATGTTTGACCTTCTGGATCGAAAACGCGCCAAAAGAATCTCGGCATTGGACTTTTTCAGTCCGTTGGCACTGATGCAGGACACCCAGAAGAGCGTCAAACTCGAATGTGAGCCTCAGCTGTGCGACTTGTTGTGTGGATCAATTGTGACAAGAGGCTATTCGTCGCCAGTCGTGTTCTCGCTGCTCGCCACTGGAGGCATGTCGTCCTTGAACGCACATGAGGTTTTGATCATCGCACAGGCAACAATGAGAGGCATTGCAATGTTCAAGTCACTGCCATATCTTCCTGACAGGAATGTCGAGCTGGTCGCCAAACGTAACACGGAATACTGGTCGTTGTCATGTGTTGGGCGATGCTGATCTGTCCGATCTGAATCTGATAGGTCTCATCGGAAAGAGCGAAGAACTTCAGATCTCGCAACTCGTCGAAAGAGCGATCGTTGACTCCGAGATTCTTTTCTTTATGAACGATTTGGAGAGCGTGAGCATCAATGCTGCACTGGTGTGCTATCATATGCTTGACATCGCGTCTGCCTGCAGGATTGCATGGCCACTTCCGACGGTCTCTTGACCCAACAAGGTAGACTTCTGAAGCTGTTGGCGAACAACGATCTTCAACTTGCACGTACGGCATTGGATATCATGCGAAGCTCGAAATTGGCCAGCTGACATAACCATGCCGTTAGTTGTACGAGATGCAACTCTTCGCAAGCAGGAGCGAGCTATTGCGTCCAATGCTGTCGGTTTAATTCTTCCAATCCCCGTCAGTGAAAAACACACAACATGGACCGTTGACGGCGTTTTGCGGAAACTCCAATTGCTGCTATTCAGCATCACGCAGAGCAAGTTACCAGAGTGTTCGTCTGGCTCCGTCAACGGACTCGACCTCAAGGTGCAACTAGATGCCAAGACTCTGACCAGACTTTTCTGTCAAGTGCTCGATGGTGCTGTAATTTTGACCCCCGCTGAGGTTGGTAGTCGTAGTTTGCACTGCACATTCCACCACGGATTCTTTGAGGATGCGGTGCTCTCGCTGCGCAGGTAGACAGTGTGTGGAACAGCCTGCCCCTGGATCAGTTGAATCAGGTTCGATGCGGAGATCTGCTACGAAGCGCCAAAGCGTTGCTCTCGAAGATTGCGAATAGAGAAACAGCTCCATTGTGGCATAGGACGATCGTGTGGGCCAATAGACTGCCTGCCGGTGTGCTCCAAGCGATGAGTGTGGGGAAGGATCAAGGATGGATAAGCAGGACCCCTCCCAGCCAGTCACCGGCAAATGATGATGGTGACTCCTTTGTGGATTCGTTGATGGAAAGAGACGAGGAGATCCACTACACCGCAAAGCTCAGAATTCAACGACCGGCGTCCTTACAACCCCCCAGCGACAAACCCTTCCGGATGGCAGTGACATTTACCTCCCATAGCGTTCCACTTATGAACACTCAAGCGTCCACCAGCTCGCTTCCGCGTGCTGAGCAGAACTCAGATGACAAAGATGGCACAAGTGAGATGGATCTCAACACGACTTGCGTCTCGTTCGTTTTCGGCCTAAAGCCAGACTCAACGGAGGAAGCAACGGCCGAGCTGTGCTTCCAACTCGAGAGCCTTTTCAACGATGGAGGGCTGAAGCATCACATGGACGAGTTCTGCAGCAAGTTCAAGGGTAAGAACATGATACATTTCCCGAGAGTTTGGTTCTGTGAGTATCTAATCACTCTCTTTCCTTCTGCTTGTCACTCTCTCAGTATCAATCGTCGACGACAGAGCAGCACTGCTAGTGGCGTTTTGGCTGCGCCATGATGTTTTCAAGCGCCTCGCTGTAAGTCAGCCTGTAGTGTATATGCTTATGCAAAGGAACTCAGGTTCGTCTTTCATTGATTCATCAAGGCTTCAAGTGGCGTTGACACTCATGCGCTTGTGCGACAACTCACGATGGAAATCAACCTCGCTGTTAGTCTGCAGGAAATCGCTTCCCACATCCTTCACATCAATAAAAAGCTTGACACGATCAATGCCGCAATTGGAGACATGGTGGAACTCTGTGGGCTCATGTTAGCAACTGCAGGAGTCGACGCTAATGCAAGTATGACTGTGCAGGTACGCCTTGATCTGATAGCATGCTGACTGATGATGATAGTACATTGCATGGATGAGATTGACTATGGTTCCATAAGCAATTCAACAAGCTTCAGCAAGCACTTGGAAAGCAAACACTGACCACTGAAGAGTTTGCTGCATGCTTCGGGGTAAAGGATACCATCAGCAAGCAAGACCTGGCTTCATACTATACCTGGTCGGCTTTGAATCGAGACCTTCGAACGCTAGGAATCGGTTAGTTGCTTCTGCCCGTCCTCATTCATCCATGCTCCCTTACCAGTTGCTTGCTTGTCCTTTAGGATCAATGAATGATCTCCTTGAGGGCGAGATGTGCTTTTCATGCGCAATGGTGCGACCAGCTCTGGAGCGCTTGAAATCTCGCCTACAGCTTGATCGTGTGCATTGGCGACTGGGCAAGCGACTACTGACCCATGTGATGTTTACATTGGAGTTCCTGAATGATTTTAGCGTCGACTTGCTCTTCCAAGACCTGAAAAGCTGTCTTGCGCACTTCGAGATCCCACCACAGTTTCTCACTGGTGATCCAAAGAACCTGGCGGCGTTGATCCACAGCATAATGGAGTTCATGTCCATTCCTCCTCCCGAGGCCGCACATGATCATGATGATCCTCGTTGTGGGAATCTCTGGTGTTCGCTGCAGCAGGAGATCTCCAAACGGCAGAAACAAGCCTTTGAACAAACAAATGCTTCGTCCCAGAAACTCTTTCTGAAGAACAGCTCGGTGTTCAAGACCTTCGAATATGTATTCCAGCGTGCACAGAACAGTTTGGAGGGTCTACAAAGAATCTGCGTCAAGACTCCGCTTGGACAACTCAGCTGCGATTTTCAGAATGCAGTTTTCTTTGGGTGTGACTGTGAAGAAAGAACTTGTGGAGGAAAATACGCTACGACTCTTGCCAGTGATGCGACTGCCACTAGCGCAAGATGAGAGAGGCACAGCTGACCAAAGTGAAGCCGCGCCGCGCAATACTATTCGAGTGATGAGCATCCGCAGAGTTTCTCCGCGATGGTCTTGAGTATTTTTCGACCAAAAGGCACGTAGCTCGCCGAATACCTGGTGCATTGAAGCGCGATTACTGCTTGAACAAGACGAACTGCAGATGACAAGCAAACTCACCACACAGCTGCCATGAATTGAACGAAAACGAGGAGTAACACCAGTGGCCCAAGCTCAGGGAACTATACACACGAAGGGTTGGAGAAATGGGTGAGCACAACAGTGAGTAGTCCAAGGATAAACATCAATATCTAGAATTGAGACAAGCTCACCGCTATCGCCACGACAAGAACCACCACAATCATCCCCAAGTAAATGAATGCAGCCACTCGTCGCACTGGCTTCATCATGAGTTTGACTTGCTGGCATGGACCAACCAGAAAACCCGATGCACAGAGAGCAATGATGTTCCCGAGCGAATACAAAATGCCGAATTTGGGCCCACTTCCAGAACCTGTCATTAGCGCAAACGTCGACTTCATCCACAGCTGTCAGACACTTGCACCGTTTGAAGAGAAAGCAGCATTTCGTACCGCAAAGCTGATGAAGTATCCAATGCCGAAACAGATAACAAATCCAATCAGACGTTGCTGTCGAGATAGCGTTGGGCACGACGCCTCCAGGTCATCCGAAGTCGACGAAGGCTTCTCGATACCGACAATCACGCGAATCTGTTCCATTTGATCTTCTTCCCTCACAGAAGAGTTGATTTGTGTGTGTGATGGTGCCCCAAGAAAAGTGGTCCCACGATGCGAAAGCTACCAAGCAATCTGCCCAGTGAAGGTATCCGTTATTGGCTCGCTTGGGAAACGGCTATGGCTATTTTCAGCTGCTCAGCGCTGCAGCCCATCGACGTGTACGCAGAGCGACACACTGGACACAAGGCCACCGCGTAGATGTTGAAGTCCTCAAAGGCTCCGAGGCATTCGGAATGGAATACGTGGGAACAGCTCAGCAAGCGAATAGGCCGAGCGCTTAGAGCATTGAGACAGATTGGACATTCGGTTTCATGACGATGCAGTGCCATCTCCAGCGCTTTCCCCCATGCGACGTCAGTACGATCGCCGTGCCGATGATACTTTCCAAGCTCTTCTTGCTGATTCGAACTCTGAAAGACTTGACGACTCCACGTGATGGACCTGTCGAACTCGGCCAGCAAGGAATCCAACGAGTCTTCATCTGTTTCCAGAACACTGATCAAGCGGTCGCTTGTCTTGCTCATTCTATCGACAGTACACAGATGGATCAGGACCTGTTTGGCTGCCGGTGGAAGTCCAGAAACCTTTTGGCAAGATGAGCCAATCGCCGAGAGTGATCGCCTTTGCCTTGCCGGTAAAACTACAACAGCAGCAGGTTTAGAAATCCATTTATGTTCTGCATTGATCTCGTCACCTCATCAAACAGTATCGTAGAGTGTTTCCGTGCCAGAAACCCGCGGACCGTTTGCTGGATGGCATTTCAGCATGGAAGCCGTCAATGCATTGGAAAAAGATGTCAAACGAATGACCAAATGATACCTGGATTCGGATGGCACACTGCTGTTGATAAGCAGCTGCTGCCTTGGTCGTCGATTTCTTCTCGTAATGCTGCTTGCGACACAGCGGGCACACGCGCTGATCTGTGCGTAGGAACCTGCGTCAGGCGACTGCATCAGAGACGAAGGTTGCTCCATGCAGGTGCTTGCGTCACATACCGTTCGAAGCTGACTATGCAATCGAGATGAAAGATGTGCGAGCAGCTCAGGATGACTTGTGGCTTCATACCAAATGGCTCACGACAGATTGAGCAGGGATGAAGACAGTCACCTCGATCTTCAGCCTGCTGTTCGCACACGGCCCACGCATTGCTTGATAGCTTGAGCGGCGGGGCAGCCACCTACACCAATCGTCAGGAGCTGACACAGACTATGATTGAATCCACCACCAGCGGTTCGTACAAGTCCTCTCTTTTGGGCCAAGGATAGGGTCCGAGTTGGCTTGTTTCTCTGACGAAACGACCCGCATGCGTCGCATCGTTCTGTCGACACCAGGTCTTCATTCTCAAAAGTGCAGACCTCGCATATCCAGACCAGGCGATAGTTGTTGTCATCTGTCGAAGTAGAGGACGACACGATGCTCTGGGTGATGCATCAAGGATTGAGGGAACACCCCAACGGAATCAAGCAGGAATCGAATGACCATACCTTTGCCTTGCGTGACAGAACGGTGGATCGCGTTGAATTCAATCGGAGCAGACGACTGAAATGATCTTGAAATGCTGCTGCATTGAGGACTGTATTGGTGTGAATAGCCTGATCACTGCGGAGCGAGGCAACTACATGTGAAGACCTTCGCTGAGCGATATCAGACGCTACCACTTTTATCAGCGAGCACTGACCTTTCCAGCTTTTGTTTCGCATTCGCCCCTCGTTTTCTGGTTGTATTCATCGTAGTGAGAGCACGGTGAAGGACATTTTTAGACTGACGCGGTGGAGCAATTGAGATCGGTTTCTGACTACAGCTGCTCTCCACACATACAAGCGTGCCAAACACGAAGATGGCAAACGATGGCGTCGACAGCGCCAAGGAAACCCATGAACTGAAGACAACACTCGACGACCTGTACAAACAGCAAGCCAATGAGAAGACTCAATTCCAGTTGATCATTCAACAACAGAAACTGGAGATAGACCAACTGACCCAGGAGGCTGACGAGCTTCGCCTTGCCAACGGAATGTGGCAGGAACAGTTCCAGGGCTGGGAAGGCACACGAGCTGCTCAGGAAACCCAGATTTTGACTCTGCAAGAGAACATAAAGACTTCAGCAAATGAGCTCGTGACTTGCCTCGAAGAGCAGGAGCAACTGAAAAACACCATTCAACAGCTCACAAGCCAACTGGACGAAGCCAACCGTCAAGTGGAATCTTTCACTCAGCAGACTGATTGCTTGTGCGAGGAAAAGAAGCAGCTTCTGGAGGAGAAGACCAAGCTTGAGACTCACATCATCAACTTGCAATCACAGAATGAGAGTTTGCAGACGCAAGTGAAGATCACTGGGCAGGACATGAACGCTGCGTCCACCAATGCCAACGCCAAAGCCAAGAAACTCGAAGAAATGAACTCAGAAAAACAGGAACAGATCGAGGCTCTGCAGAGAAAGGTTAAAAATCTTCAAGATCAATTGGATTTTCTGGCTACGTCAGGTGTGGGATCAGCAGGTGCTAGTGATGCCATTGTGAATACTGTGGGCTCCAACGTGACTGCTGTGCTGATGGACTTGCGAGCAGAACTGCTTTCGAAAAGCCGTGAATTGGTTGAGCAGGCGGAAAAGAATGTTGTATTGGCAAACAAGTTTGATCAAACTAAAGAGACTGTGATGAAACTGAAGAAAGATGTGTCGAGTGCAAGGGAATTCTTGCTGAAAGGCATTATGCACACCGATGAAGTGGACGTCAGCAACTATCAACACATTGCTTTGGAAGAACTGGTACGGCTTCGTCTAAAGGCTTTCGAGCACGAGGTCTCGGCCCTGAATGGGGGCTCAGCGCAAGGAAACGATGAGACGGTTGCCGATGGCGATGACGACACCACTTATTTGAACAATGTTGACAAGTTCTCTGTCGACGAGCTCGGAGCAGTGGGCAAGATTGAAAAAGAACTGCGTTCGCTTCGTAGTCGAAACAAACGCTTGCACTCACGCTGCGAAAACTTGGAGAAGGAACTTCAGAAGGCTTCGAGCGAACTCAGCGAGCTGAACAATCTGAAGCAGAAAGCGCTAGATTTTGCGCTTCGAGAAAAAAGTGAGAAAGAACTCCGAATCCAAAACGAGAACGAGAAAAAGCAGAACGCCGACAAGATCCAGCAATTGTCGACTCACATAGAGAAGCTAATGGTGCATCTGAAGCATGAGGCAGCCAGCAAGACCAAGGCATCAGATGAAAAAAAGCGGCTCGAGAAAGAACTGGCCGAGTTGAAAGCCAAGAACGCGACGCTCGGAAAGAACAACAGCAACAAGGACAAAGAGATCGAAGAGATATCTCAGGGTTCGAAGATTCTACAAGATCAACTACGTCTGATGGACGAAAAGTTCATTGAAGTCAGAAACAAACTGGATTACACTCGCTCAACCTCTCAGAAGGAGATGAAAAGACTCCATAATGAACTCAATACGCTCAGAATGAAGTGGCAAATGGCAAGTGATGCCGGCTTGCTCAACGGCATGCCAGATTATTCGCTGATGGCAAAGTACTCGTGAGTTCTTTCTGAAGGCAAGTGGTGGCTCATTGCATCATTGACCCTTTGTACTGCAGGAAACGATCCAAACCACTTGGATGCATCGCATCGGAAACACAACCCAGAGTCGAGAAATCCCCGTCAGAGCCGACGCAAGCTGTTGGCAATCAAGCCAGTAGCAGCGCATGCAAAGTTCGTTTCGAGATCCCAAAACTACCTCAGAAAGACGCTGAGAATGACATGCCATGGGCGGATGAAAAGCTTCACGCATTGCAAATACAACTGAATCGCAAGCAACAAGGTTAAGAAGAGGGACAAAACAATCGTGAACTTGTGATTGTTGTTTTCGTTTGTGTTGCTTTCTGTCACGTTCCAAATCTTTCACAATCCTTTCCATTGAATTGTGCTAATATCACACGACAATTGATCAGTACCGGTCAGAATGTGGTGGGTGACACCTCAGAGCGGGCCAACCCAAGACTGGACGCACACACCAAGTGGGCCAACAATACTACTGTGAACCCGCTGGGGATGACGCAGTCTCCTGACCGTTGCAGCTTGAAGAGCGCAGTTGTGCTGAAGGGGTTGACATGGTGCTGGTGCTAGCGGCCATGTAGTGGCGAGCGGCGACGTGGGACTCACATGGCGCGGGGAGTATCAGAGAATTTTTGCTGCTAGTTTGTTAGTGAAGTCGTGCCATTCGATGGTGCTGGTTTACGACTGCACAACTATCTCACAAATCTGGACACATCATTATGCAGACACAATGACAAATATGACAATGAGGTTTTTCAGATTCAAGGTTATCCACAATTGATTTTGGCCAATAATCAACAAGCCCTAAATGGCCGACAGCAACAACGAACTGATAGATGAAATGCGACGCATGGTTGCATGGCAGATTGGCAATGAGCTATCTGTAACGCATCAGCCACTGCCCATTGAATTCATCAAGACAGCGCCTAACGAGTCCCCCGAGCATTCTGCATCCACCAATGAAATCGACGTGTATGACGAGCACCAACAAACAACAACCGACGGCGCAGAGTGTACACGAACGAGTTCAAGCGTGCAGTTGTTACCGATGCTCTTGCTGGCGCACCCATTTCCAAAGTAGCAAAGGCATGCTCTATGACGAATCGGACCAACATGAATGCGTGCATTAAGCAAAAATCCCGACGCCTGCAACAATCGACAACGTTCGAAGGTATCATTATGAGGCCAAGGAAGATCTGTCTCTTTCAGGCTGAAGGAGTTGCGGCGTTGCAGTGTGAACAGTGTTGATGCGATGGTTGCTGTCGGCGATTCGAAGACATGTGGCGTTGGAAGCGTCGATTTCGGTTGGGAATCTGACGCGTGGCGGATTGGCGAGCGGGTTGAGCATGAACAACGTTCTGGTGCTGTGGGCGACGACTGCAGTCTCGGAGTAGTGACCTCGCTGGTTGCAGCGGAAGCACCGGACATTGCTCTGCTGGCGTTGCCGAGCGAGCTCAGAAGAACTGATGTCCATTGGAGTTGGACCAGTGTTGGTCGACTGGGCCGAGTCACCCCCAGGACGAGTATTTGTGGCGCGTCGTTCCAATGCGTCTTCATTGAGGACGTATTGGCAAGCTTCTTCGAACGTGGACGGGTTGGTTCGG
This sequence comes from Paralagenidium karlingii, assembly GCA_027475765.1. Classification (NCBI taxonomy): domain Eukaryota; phylum Oomycota; class Peronosporomycetes; genus Paralagenidium; species Paralagenidium karlingii. Next base: position 8,838 of record JAMFLO010000121.1, on the reverse strand, counting down.
AACAATTCAGTTCGCGGTGGACCCACGTTGAGACCTTCGAGCAGAACAGTGATCTTGGTCGTCTCATCGAGTGGCTCGCCAATGATAGCGGCAGAGAGTTGACGAAGTTGCTGGACGTAGTCGAAGACGCTTTGGCGCTTCTGACGACAGGTCAAGAACTGTGCTCGTTCATTGTGGCGAGCATGGCTGCCATGGAAGTTTGCTTCGAGGCTTTTCTTGAAGGCATCCCTTGTTGGAAATGCTTCTTGACCGGACTGCTTCGCTTCGTCAATACACGTGAAAGCCCAATCACGAGCTGTACCAACAAGATGTGATATAGCATTCTCGACTTGCGACTGAGCGTCAGCGCACTTGGCGGCTTTGTTGGCTTCTTCAGCTTCCAACAACCATCGGCGGAGATTCTCATGTTCGCGACCGGAGTATTTGCCGAAGGCAATCTTCACGGTCTTCTGGACTTGCATGGCAGACGAAGGAGACGTCGCCCTTTCCATAGTCAAATGTTGAAGTTGTTGGGCCAAGTGAGCTTCAGATGCAGCAGCTTCCGTGACGCGCTGAATCTGAGCGGCATTGCTTTCTTGGACTGCGCGGACTTGACGAGTCGCGTTGTCATTGGTGTGATGAAGCGGATTTCAAGAACTACCGATGGAATCTGTGAAGGAACAAGTGGATCAAGGTTCAGAATCCATGTCTACCAGAAAAAAGTGTGCAATTGGCGAAATAGGCGTTGAAGAGGGAGCCTCGGTGAATTTGATTCCAGAATCCACAGAATCCAATCCAGAATCCAAGGGAGAGCATTCAAGGATGCGGAAGCGCGAGTGGGTTCAGCATATTCCGGGATGATGACATGGTTAAAACGCAAGAACAATGCAAGAAACCCCCAGCTGGTTTCCAGTGTGGTCAACGTCAAGGGTTGTTCACTAACACCAGGAATCCGAGATATGGTCATGGATGCAAAGTCAGAACCCAACGAAGCAATGGCAACTAGAGGTGTGTATGATGATACAAGTGCTGCGGGAGTCCATGAATCCAGCATGGAATACAACTGAGGCTGACCAACAGTTGTGACCCATACCAGTATACCAAGAGATGCCATGGACCATGGTGAGGTATCAGTGATGGTGAAACAAGCACGTGCAGCCTCAATAAGTTTGGATTCCAGAAACTCAAGGTTCAACAAGGGCGAAGGCCAAAGCGAACATTGGTATGCGGAAGACAAATCAGGGTGAAAGCAGCATTCAAGATCCATGATGGAATCCGACTTCCCCGACTGGAATCCACAACAACACAACTCAGTTGATGTCCAGGATCGTGTATCAAGGTTCAGCATCGTCAGAAAAGGAAGATTCCAGAAATGCATGGTAGAGTCAAGTGCATTGCATCCAGTCGTCAAGATTCTGGGTCGTAGAATCCGGAGGCGCTTGCAACTTCTGGGATTCTCAGCAGCCGCATTATCACATTGGCTTGTTCCACTGCTCCTTGAGCGGCATTTTGAGCGGCAGCAACAGCTTCTTGCGCCTTCAGCATGGTTTCTTGAGCGGCGCCTTGAGCTCCCTGAACTCCTTCTCGTGCCTTCTCCTCGGCGCGTTCGATGGCAGGAATCGCGTGCAAGTCGGTTCAGGCGAGCAGCGCGAACAGCCGGATCGTTCGAGATCATGTATGACAGAGCATCGACCCCAAAAACGTCGCTAGCGAGCTGACGTACTTGAACTGGTCATCGTTGAGATGGGCCCAGTTGTCGCGATCGAGGATCGACGCTGAGGAGTAGCTGACATCTTGATTGTCGCTTGAACAGGGTTGAAGAATCACAGGGAGAGGACTTGCTGAAACGCTGGGGAAACGGAAAGCGGTGAAGGCTTGAGAGAGCGAGGGCTTGAGAGCTGGAGCTTGACGTTGACGGACGTTGGCAGGAGAACGAATTCCCAAAGTGAGCGTGGAGGCGTAGTCGCTGGAAGGACCTGAAAGTGCTACCACGGAACCCTTGCGGGTCTGCTACACACTTTGGCATAGAGGAAGAGGAAGACTTGGAGTTACGAAACCACTTGATGTTCGGTGGACATTCCGAAGACTTGCTTGTCACTTGGGAAGTTCAATTCTGAGCTTTAGAGATGGTCCTAATTCTACGGGCTAGTAATCGGGTAGGATACCTAATAAGAACCTAGAGGAAGTCCTAATGTAAATATTGACTGGTTCTGATCTGTTCTGATTTAGTTCCTAATGAGGGACAAGTCTATTCAAGGAATCAACATGTAACAGATACTAACGAATACATTTGCAATCTTAGCCCCATTAGACGTTCGACCCTGAAAGCAGAATGCTCGCATCATCGGATTTGTTCATAAGAGAAGATGGATCTACCACTAACATAAGATTGCGTGAAGAGCGCTTTCTGTTTAGGCAATCAGCAAGTTCTACATTTTTCCGTTCCTTCCGCTCGCGTTTTGGAACCAAGTGCTTACAGAACCCAATTCACCAGGTTCAACAAAACTGAGTCTTGCTTTGGAGCTTAAAATACTCACAGACTCTCAATGGGCTCAGATCAAATGGCCCCTAAGTGGTCTGGAGACAAGAGTTATGTGGAATGAATATGACGGAGCTGACTGAGCTGAAGAAGAAGCTGGTCACTCGAGTAGATTGATTGATTCGGGTAATAGAAGGATGAGTGGATTCTTGGCCACTTGTGTAGCACTAAGAAAACATGATTCAGGGCCACTTGTGTGGCACTGAGAAGAAGTGATTCTTGTGGGTTGAGAGGACTTTGAGCGGCTTTTAAGGCGTCGTGAAGGAGTGCCGTCTTCAAGGGGCGTGTCCCTTCTATTAAAACCTCACCATAACCTCAAAACCTCACCAAAACCTACAAGATACTGTTGACGTAGAACGGAAGTTGAAACTCCTGCTTGGCACGTCCGAAATCCATAAATTGACTCGTACTTTGTGTACCTTCGATTAACACTCTGCAACTCCTTGAGGCTTCCTGCAACTCTTCGTAAAGTTGCTTGTGACCAATAACAGAAACTTCTGAAGCACCGTATCACATCACTCCCTTGCTCAGTCCGAAACGAAGCATCTTAAATAGTGCGTCGTATACAGTCTGGTTGGAAAATTTGCTTGGTTCCTGGTAACAATTAACCGATGACCTGATAAATGATGCATTCGTTGTTCAAGGTATATCATGTCTGAGTGGGTGTACCAATGTTTGGGTACCTCAGATTTGAAGTCACCAAACCGCCGCCAGAGGCTCTCTCCCATGCGGAACTTCTCCTCAGTGAGGTAGTTGAAGTTGGAGGGAGAAGCTCCACGCTTGAACGGCGTCTCCATTTCTTGACTTGATCAACTTGTACAAGCAACAACGTTGCAGGGACTTTCCCAAACTGCCGCGATATTGACCGCAAGTGCTAATAAATGTAACAGGACCAACAGGCAACGCCGGTGAAGAGTCGCCACTCTCTGGTCTTGTACACACTCCTCGAAGAGGAAGAATCCCAACGACAACAGGGGCTCTCTGTATTCCGAAGGAAAAGGGAAAGTGTATTGAATACAAAGGCCAAACGCCCACAATATGGAACGGCTCTAACTATTGTGTCTTACACGGTAGATAATTGCACCGCAATTCAATACCAGTATGAGGGGTTATGTAAGTACCTGTACCAGGCAAAACCGGTTACCCATTGGGACCAGTGATCGGTAACATTCGGACTTAAGACGAACAACGGTGACACAACAGATATCGGATCTAGTGTGGAACACACTGTGGCGAATAGTGTGGAACACACAGGGAGCACAATTCGGGTTGTGACAGGAACTGTCGTCGACAGCACATGTAACAGTTAGTTCTGTTACATCACACCCCACCAAGAAGATTTCAAACACGAAGCATAAAAATCCAAAGTGTTCGAATCCCGTTGGGATTGGGTGGTTGATGGTTCCAATCGGTCCCATAGTAGAAGCAGGTGGGCAAATATGCCACGCCAACAATAGGTACGTTTGATTTTCTCGTATGTCTTGGTCACTCCTTGATGTGCGCCTGACCCCATTTCATCATGATATGACCTTAGGATGTCGTTGATCATGGTTTGAGGAGCCACAAGACGCATGTCACCATTTTGGAGCATGACGTGAGCTGGGAAGTAATACGACACTCGGTGTCGATCCATCACGAAGTCTTCTGCCAACTTGGCCAGTTGCTTCATCTTTACTCTGGGGATCGAATCGATCTTTCCCATCAGGTAAGACTTCAACTCCTTCATCCACGGTTCTTGATCTTGGGCTACACGAACTCGTCGTAACCTTTCGATCTGAGCCGCTGATGGATTGTCGAACTGAGTTAACTCATTCATTTGCATCCGTATAGGCACAGCTTCTTCCAATTGACTTGGGATTTGATCACGAACTTGGGTCACGGATTCAACTGGTGGTTCGGTGTTTTGAGTTTGTCGACGAGCTCGTTTGGGTCTGGACACTCGGGTTTCGTCCTCCCTTGACCTCTTGCGGATTGCAGCGACACACGCCGACATCACTTGGGGTAAGAGCTCCTTTTCTTCATACAACAGTTCCTTGAATCGATTCAGTTTGATCAACATCTCACAGTCTTCTGTGCTTGCTTCATCGATAGGTGTTCGGAGTCTCAAAGCTTTCGACGCCAAGTAGTCAGCAGGCTGGTTGAAGGCACGGAGCACGTGAAAAGCTTGGAGCAATGTGAATCGCGCTTGAGCCAAGTGTGCCTCTTTGAGAAGCACTTCAAGATTCGGCTTCAAACATCGCAATTGACCAGTAAATTGGTGCAAGGCAATGCGTGAATCACCAAAGACTATCATCTCTTGAATCCCAAGCTTCAACGCCGTATTCATCAACAGTAACATGCCATTGTACTCGGCTTCGTTCACTGTCAGGTTCGGTTTGTGTCCAGCGACAGCAGCCTTGACAGTCCATTCAGGCAACTCGAAGATGATGGCTGAAAACGCTCCAGCAACCGGATCCTTCGTTCGTACAGCACCATCAAAACATCCGATATATGTCTTCTGTTCACGCTTCAACTGTGGAATGATTCTGTTGACTACGACTTCTCCGGCCACTTTGTTGGGTGTGAAGGACTCAAGAGCGGCATCGAACTTGTCGTATGGCGTGAAAGAAGTTGAAAGGAGTCCTGGGAGGACATCGTCAATGTCATTCGTCTTGACAATCCGAAGTTGGAATGGTGACAACATCGCTGCCCACTGGATGGCTGGTCCGCTCAATGTCTTGTTCGAGAACAACCATCTCAGCGTGGAATGCCTCGTATACACTGTGATTTCCTTGTCAGTGTAAAACTGCAAGGTACTGAGTGCTTTCAAGACGGCCAAGACTTCTTTCTCGTGTGCTTCATAGCGCATTTCCGTGCTCTTGAAGACTCGGCTTACGAAACGAACGGGCTCCAACTTGCCATCATGCTCTTGGCAGATTGACGAACCGAATGCCCATTGACTCACATACGTCACGATCGCAAAAGATTTGCTCCGATCGGCATGCTTCAGCAGTGCGCTTCTACCAATTTTCGCTTCAAAATTTCAAATGAGTTTTTTGCGACCTCGAGGCTTTCCCCCCAGTCAATTGGGCATCGGTAAGCTCGTACAAAGAGGCTGCATAGATGGCGAAATTCTCGATGAAGCGATGGTAATAGATCAGCGAGCCGACAAACTGCTCAATACCCTTGAGCGTGCGCGGAAAAGGCATGTTCATGTGACGAAGTGAATATTTTCCTAAATGGATAATAAGTGAGGTTTGTTTATCTGATATATTATACAAACAATCCAACAATTTTACGGCATGTCAGGAATCTCAGAACCAAGCAATAGGATATGGGTATGCTATGCCTATTCCAGTCCAACTTAGTGAGACAAGCACCAAGCAGGGAGAGTTCACAAGAAAGTGACCAAGAGATATGAATTGAACTATACAAGTGAACTCAAGAAGCATCTGATATGTGACTAGAAGGCCATGCATGAAAAAAGGATTGAAACAATGACTTTGCCAAAACAGTTCCAAAGGCTTGAAAGGAATTATATTGATGGTCAATAGCTTTTATGGTGTGAACAAATCAACAGACAACGACAAGCATGATAGCGCCGAGTTCCAAGCTAACAAGATTGCTACAGAGTTTGGTGGATGACAATTGCCAAACAGTCGATTGGACAAAACGCGTGATGGTGGAAGTGCAAACAAATGAAGTGATAGACAACGCGGTGTTGCTGGTCCAAGCGCATAAAGACATCACATGACTCAAATCACCACCGAAGCAGATTGCCAACGATAAAATGCACCAAGTTCAAGAAGGGATTCGACCAGTGTCGAATCGCTCAGAGTCACTTAGTGTTGGAAAACTAGCAGCTTCATCAACTGGTCGACAAATTGCAGTGGTAGATGAGTTGGTTCAAGGAACAAATGCCACTGATCAATATGCCGAAAGCTTTGGATGAACCACAAGAACTGTTGCAACCAACCTTCGAAGCTACTGCATCAAGATGGCAAAAGTCAATGCTGACATCACTGCCAATGCATCCATTACGATCCAAGTAGCTGACAATCCAAACGATTGCAACAAGCCACCACAAGCTTCTTGAAGAAACCCAAACGATTGCAACAAGCCACCACAAACTTCTTGAAGAAACCCAAACAAAGCGCCTCACGTTGGAGGACTAACTAATCCAACTCAGTACGAGAAGCTTTCATCAAGACAATGCGGTTGATGGCTGAGACTTGTGTCCAAGAAAACAAGACTGGCTGGACAGCAGCAGCAACAACAACAGCAATAACAACAACGACAACAAGAACAAGAACAAGAAGTGACACTGAATGGCTCAAAATGGACTTACCTTAGGTGACTGAGAAGATTGACGGCCAAAACGACAATGGTGCAATGGCATGGTGTTTCTCCTTGGTTTGATGTGATGGTGCAATGATGAACTCTGACCAAGCACGCATTTGTGGTGATAAAAGCCAAGGCTTGAGGTTCTTTGTCGGTGAAGAAGACTTCCAATACTTGGAAATCCCAGAGTGAAAGCTTCTCTGGTATCCCGGTATTCTCGGTATTCTCGGTGTTCTCAGAGCTCCCAAGCAAAGTGAACGATGGGCAGCATCGGGACTCAAGTACTTCCCAAGTTCCCAAGCAAAGTGAACGATGGGCAGCTTCGGGACTCAAGTACTTCCCAAGTTCCCAAGCAAAGTGAACGATGGGCAGCTTTGGGATACAAGGAACAAAGTGACTCCCAACCAAAGTGAACGATGGGCAGCTTCAAGGCACAAGTACCAAGTGATTCCCAACCAAAGTGAACGATGGGCAACTTCAGGGCACGAGGGACTGCGTGTGGGCAAGCGAATGAACAGACTTGAAGTATCGATACATACTATTGTTCCCAATTCGGGATGGTATCTACAGTATTACCACCCAAGTGAAGGTATCAAGTCTCAAGTGGAATGACGCAAACAATTTGTGAGTTCAAGTGAGAAGAACCAACCATGACGTCAACCGGAAGAACAACAAGTTATGGTTTATCAAATCTCCACACGATCAGTTACTTGACGTCTACCATGATCAACGACAACATGAGATGACGTCCAAGAGGTCAGATGAATCAGATTTAACCCATTAGTAGGAGACTGGCAACAAAGAAGAAAAGAGTGTAGCGATAGAGAGAAGTCTTTTTCCTTTAAACCCTTTTCAGCCACAGGATTCTGTGGTTGAGCCAAAAATCTCTTTCAAGTCTTTTTGGGGATTTCCCCATACTGAAACCAAGTCTAAACGGCAGTTACGCGGCATTTTGCGCGTGACCAAGTTATTATTGTGTTTTACTTCAGGCTTCGGTTGTGAAGAAGTTTGTGAAGTATATACCAATCAAGGGGCAATTATAAAGTGTTATTGCCATACTCAAGTGTTCATTTGTGACTTTATTGAACCGCAAGTGATTTGCCTTAGTGCTGAGTCTCAGTGCAACTGCCATTCAAAAAGCCGAGGAGTGACGTCAGATCACGGGAGGAATTGCCTCTATTGTGTGATTAAACGGAACTCTCTGGATACAAGAACAAGCGTTGCTATTATTTCTTGTTGAAAGTGGATTTTAGTTGTCACTTTTAAAGTCTACTACACGACATTCATGATCAAATTGAGTTTTCGTGGGGCAGTCTGTATGCCGTCAACGTCAATGATGTGTGTAAGAAACTCAACTTTACTCACACCAAATGAACTCTTCGGCAGACTGATGGTTATACCCCAGTATCGAAACGAATCGAACAAGTGACGAAGCATTCGAACAAGACTCTTCCATTGGCCATTGCCGAAGTTGATATCATCGATGTACGATCTTCGACACAAGATTGGGTCAAGTCCTCGCTCATCGACTGCGCCATTGTTGAAGACATCTTCTTCAATTGGCACATCAGTCGGAATGCTTTCATAAGCATCATCATGACCCGTGCTGAACTGTTTTCCAACAACGGTGATTTGCTCGCTCTCCACCGTTTTGCAATCCGGCAAGGCTCCAACCACATTGATGGTTTCCCCCTCGGCTCATTGGTGGCGCCGAACAAATCCCCACAAAGCATTGTCGATGATTCGCTGATAGATCTGCGGCGCATTCTTCAAGCCTTGCGGCATCCTCGTCCACTGAAAGTGTCCAAAAGGACAAATGAACGCCGAGATCAAGCGTGCTCGCTTCGTCATGGGGATGGCCCAGTATCCACTCGCGTTGTCAAATGAACAAAACCACATGGCACCTTCAAAGTTATCGAGCAGGTCGTCAATTAACGGCATTGGATACACCATCAAGGCTGTCAGCGCATTTACAAGACGATAGTCGATGCACAAGCGAA
>JAMFLO010000120.1:0-87446 GCA_027475765.1 Paralagenidium karlingii | reverse complement strand
TTGGTTCTTTCACTCGGTACTTGTCTCATTTTGTTTGGACTGAAATAGGCATAGCATACCCATATCCTATTGTTCAGTTCTGAGTTTCCTGACATCTCACGAGACTGTTGGGTTGTTTGTATAACATATCAGATAGACAAACCTCACTTATTATCCTTTTAGGAAAATATCCACTTCGTCACATCGGCTTACTCTTGCAATCTTTCATGTATTGTAGGAATTCTCTGGCCGAAATCTCGCCTTCGTCGACTTTCTTCAAAATCATTTCGTGAGCGAGTTGATCAAACGGACGGTCAGTCGACACTGTCCAATTGGTCACACCACTGATATCAACGGTCTTCATCGTCGTGTCAAGTCTTCCATCGGGCGACTTTATGCCAGCCTGCTCGGGGCAGCCGGCACTCATGCCTGGCGCTCCATGCGGCTGCGGAATGTCAGCCTCATTGAAGGACAAATGACGCGAGATGGTTGAAGGTGTTTCCGCATTCCACAGCTTCCTAACCTTGGTGCGTTCTGGAGTCGGTGCCACGTCCGGCGAGAGCTTGTAAGTTGGCTCATTACTGCTTCGACCGTCGTACACAGCGATTGACGTCATCCATTCAGTCTCTTGTTGCAATAGGTCGGCCAAAGCTACGAAAGGCCCAACCCGGGCATCATTGGAATACGACTCCAGTTCCTCGACCAATCCTTCGACTGGGTGCGTCCCATAGCCAGCCGTGGAGAGCAGAGTCACAGCTCCATCGACGATGGCTTTCGCAGAGGTTACATCGATCGCAGACACATCTTCTGACGTGATGCACTTCTCCGCTTCACGGGTCTTCACAGCGCCCAAACTGCACAGCCAACAATCATCTCGGCTCAACAGTTGTGCCAGCTTGACTGTGACTGCTGACACGGCCGTCATCGCTTCGCTCCGCGTGATCTTCGACATGGCGGCAGCTGAAACGGTTTCACACTTCACAATTTCAAATTCACAAAATCACAATCGCTGGCTGAAGGTGACTTCGCAGCGCAATCCGGGCATACGCACCAGATGTGATATAGTGAATTGAAAAAACCAATTCCATCGGGGGCGCTCACACCAAACGCTGTGTTACCCCTTTACGCAGTTGCGTGGTTCTTTCCACAAGTGGATTGCTCTGGCCTTTTACCAGCTAGCGATGTGACACAGTAGGTAGAATCACAAAGTAAATAGGAACACACGGAGCGGAGAGAGTCACAAAACACTCCGGTGCACCTCACACAATCAGACAGACGGCGGCGACAACACAAAGAGTCAGCCTGCCAGTCCTTTAATCAGTATGTGCGGCGGCGATATCAATCAGCCTGCCTGCACTTCTCTTTTCCCTCTGGGTGCGCTCTAGGCAGCACCTCTCTTTACTCTGTGGTGTCTATCGCCGATGCTCGAAAGGGCTCTCTTGTCTTGGCCGTAGAATGGCTCGGAGAATAGCTTGTGCCAGCAGAAGGTTCAGTTCAGGAAGAGACTTGTTGGGTTTGAAGAAAAAGACTCTCGACTTGTCAGTCTTGAGGTAAAAGACTCTCTGATTTGTTTGAATGTGAAGGGAGCTTGTGTTTCGAGGACTGGAGAAGGATGCGAGGGTGAAAAATGGCACCGCATTGATGGAGTGACAGCGATTTGTGTGCTTTCTGAAGACTCTGCCTGTCCCTCCGTCGCGAAAGGAGATCCAGTTTGCAGCGGACTGCTCTTCTTCACCCCACTACAGCTTTTGCCCGCACACGTGGGTCTCACGGACCAGTGGATGCGTCGAAAGGAGCAGCAGGTCGATGTGATGTTGGAGTTCTTGCAGACGCGCGAGCAGCAAAACCAGAGTAAACACAGAGATGCTGCACAGTTCAAGAGCAAGACGAGTGTGGATGCGTCCAAATAGCATCAGCACACCGAAAGGAAACCAATTGCGCGGCAACCGAAAGAGGATCGAAGACTCATCGTTGAACCACCAGCAAAGCCAGCGACTAAGAAGGATTTGCATTTGATTGCAACGCAGCGTGAGACGATCGCGATCTTGAGGCGACAGCTTGAAGACCAATGTGTAATGAGAGCGTCGACCGAGAGTCCACCCCTGAAACTGTATGAGAAAACGAGCATTGTACCATTCCAACACTTTGATGCAAGTGCAGGTGTTGAATCCTCTCGGTCTCGCCCAACGTGTCTTTCGGTTTGCAGTTCGATTGCTCGCAGACCACCGATGAGCTGAAACGAGCCATTGAGCAGCTCGAAAGAGTGCCGACGCGGCACTCTTTCAGACGCTGCTGGCGTCAACAGAAAACGGTTCTTGTGTGCGACTGGTAGGCGCTATACGCATCGGAGCCTGTCGTGGGTCGACGACAGAGCGCAGAGATGACGATCGCCTCTTGGATTGATCATTAGACCCAAGGTCACTCTTTCCTCATCATTTGTTGCGTCGGATTCGGTCTGATCCCTTTTGTACACGCACGCTTGGCTTTATCTGGAATGTGACAAGCGCACTGCAGGCCCCCAAGAGGAACATGACGACTTCCCGTCCACTGGAGACAAAACCAAGGGAGCTGTCGAAAGGTGAAGCCGCGTCGAACGTCAACTGCTTGGTATCGCTTCAAGGCACAGCTCCATGTGGATCATGCTCGTCCCAGCAAACCAGAGTCGCACTGCACTGGCTGAACACCAGCGTCATTCTATCAGTTCCTTCCTTTTACCTACGGCCAGCTGTTTCAACTCGTCGAGTAAAGGGTTGTTTGGCTCTGTGTCAATTGGCGCCAGTAGCGCTCGTTTGGTCGTCTACACGGTCTACGAGTCGATTAACTGCACGGATCAAGCCATTTCGTCGTCGCACCCCATGACCAATGCGTCGAGAACACCCACTTGCGACAGCCACTCGTACGTTATAGGCAATGGTGTATTCCAACTCGACCTTTGGGGGCAAAGTGAATACTGTGAGCTGGTTCATCTACAGCGACTTGGCCTGCAAAGACTTTGTCGTGGCAAGCGAGTCCCAAATGACGACCGCACGCCGTAATCCGCTCAGTGATGGCACGTCCAAACAATTCACGTACAACAGCGCAAGCCTGAAAGTGACGAGCTCCCAGTACGGCACTGGCAACTGCACGGGGGTTCCGGTGAACTCGTCCATTCACGCCGCCATCTTTGGGAAGTGCTTGTCATTTCCATCCCTTCGCATCGTCGCGTATGTGTCGCTCAGGAATGGCACAACGCTAGGACTTCCAGCGTCAACCACGCTTCCATCTTCGGGAGCCAGTGGGTTTTCTCCGTTGACCGACGTGGTGTCCATGGGCCTCTTCGCGTGGGTGGTGAATCTTCGGAATGCAGCATGAAGCTTGAAACCCTCTTGAGGCAAACTGAACATGTCAACTGCAGGCAGATCGATGAGAAAGCGAGAGAGCGAGAGCGATCTTTAGGTAGTTTTCATGAATAACAATCCATTGAGCCATTCAGAGGAGTAGCTTCATCTTTCTATTCCAACTCTCTTTGATTGCAACGGGTAGAAATCGTAGAAGCGCACAGACATTGGTGCTATGGAGACCATACCTTCCACTCTTCCTGGCAGTTGAACGAGTTCACCTGCGAGTAAAAGTGCTTTTCTGGGTTCAAGGGAACACTGTCAGCGCTTGGCAAAGGAACCCGAAGAAAACAAATACTGTCTGTGGCGCTCGCCGTCTCTAAAGTACTATGCAATCCTTGCAATTGCAGGTGTAGTGTTTCGTTTCTAGTGTACTGGTCTGCCTGCAACTGCTTTTCTACTGTTCTTTTTGCTAATCTTTCGGTTGATTGGTTGTCATGGATGGTCAGGTGGTGCTTCATTCGTATACCGTGTCCAACAACTCTTTGTAATTCAAATCCACCGCTTGACGACGCACTTCGCCCGTGACGTCGTCCAGTTCTCGTCGGTCCACCGAAAGCTCTCGACACATAAGAATCCACTTGCGAATGCGAGGCCCCGACAGGCCGCAACTCTGGTACACTTGTTGCAGCATCGAGTCGAAATGCACCGCCCACAGCGGACACTTGAGCACTTCCTGCACGGTGGACGCTAGACTTCCAAGGCGTTTACTGACTTTCATCGCTTCATCCGCCAGAAACGCTTTCTTGAAGACGCCGCCAGACAACATGAGACTCGAGTTGACACTGCACACAAAACTAGCAGACTCGTGGGGCGTCGACCCCGGCGAACTGCGTGTGGGGCTTCGCGGGCACATCATGGTCTTGAGAAACAACAAAACCGTCAAGAAGCTTCGATCTTCGCCTACCACCGTGACCCGCTGAAGCTCTGGAAAGGCACCAAACGCTTGTTCCAGCGGGACGACTGGCACGAGGTCTCCGGTGCTGAGCACGATGAAGTTCTGAAACGAACTGGTGATGTACAGAAACCCTTCAGGCGTGCGATGCCCAAACTGACCGGACGCATACCATCCATTCGCATCAACTTGGGGCGTTATCGGGCCGTTGGGTTCCGTCTTGTATCCCATAAAAACATTGCGACCTCGATAGGCGATTTCATTGGTGAACGGGTCTGTTCGAAACGCCGTCGCGCGAAGTTCTTGGCCGTAGCTTCCGAGTACCCACGCGTGAGGTGCATTAATGGTGCCGAAACCCGAAGTCTCGGCAAAGCCGTGCAACTGGTACACTGGGATATCAATGCTGTTGAACAAGTTCAACAGATCCAACGACAAGGTGGCCAGAATCGCACAACAGCTCCGGCAGCTGCCCAGTCCAATCTTCTTTTTGATGGAACTCAACACCATGGCGTTGGCGATCATGTATCCGAGACTTCTTCGTGCTTCTCTTCCAAACAGTAGCTTTCGTGAATTGGATTCTGCGCGGTTCTTGGCCCAGCGATACAAAAATGGATTAGCCTCGCTTTTGGCATGAAGCGCTTCCATGCCAATGTGGCCCCAGGTCTCGGGGGTGGCAAAGAAAATTGTCGGTCGCGTGGCCTTGAGCACTTCCAGAAGCGGTTCGTTGTAGGAGGGTCCACAGTGCACCGTCATGCCGCAAGTGATCGGCATGAACAACTCGACGATTTGCGCAGCTACATGAAACAACGGCAAATGTGCCACCATGCGATCGCCATTCATCAGTGGACCAAAGTACGATGCAAGCATGGAAGCCGTGAACATGATATTGTCATGGGATAAGCAGGATGCTCGTATGGTGCCTTGTTCGTCGTATCCAAAGCTCATAGCACAGCAATCGCTGGGCAGAATGCGAGACGTGGTCATCTCCAACACCACTTCGGCACTGGCGTCTCGTGCCGTCGTGTTGGTCCGCGAAATCATCTCATGGTAACTCACGACAAAGGTCCTATTGGAGTTCACCAGCGAACGAATTTGCTGCACTTTCTGCACAAACAGCTCTTCTTCTTCTCCACCGGGTTCCTGCAGCAGAATGATGCCACGCAAATGGCCATTGTCACCACTTGAAGAAGACGACTCGATCACTTGCAGCAACGTGTCATCGATGCGATCCAACACGAGCAACTTGGCATGGGCGATGGGAAAGATCTTCTCCTTCAATTCCGATGCAAACCAGTTGTTGCGGATGTGGCACACCACACCACCGGCCCCAAGAATGGCCATGTTGAGCACACACAACGCCGGACTGAGTCGACTCGAGATGATGGCTCCTTCACCGATGCAAAAGCCCGAATGGATCAAGATCTTGGCGACTAATTGGGCTTTCTCGAAGTATTGGTACCAAGTCAAACTCTGCAGCCCTGTCGTGGTGGCAGGGTCGTTGGCTATATTGGAAAAGATGGAGGAACGACGCCTAGTGCTGGTGCCCGTGCCTGTGCCTGTGGCTGCGACGGTCTCGGGACTAGTAGACGAGGGTCGTTGGTTGTCTTCAGGAAGCTCTTGCAATGGTTGAAAGCCGTCAAAGCCGACCAGCGCCGTGGAAAAGTCGTAGCGACGCATGGTTTGGTCAAACGCCTGCCACACGGTGCGAGGCCGGCGAAAGACGCCACTTTCAGCACAGGCCGAGAGCAGATTCTCCATGGATTGGGATTTCGATCGAATGAGCAGTTGAGAAATGTTTGGCTCGCAGGTAGGAAGCGAGAAAGACGCGTTCAAAGGATCTGATTCGGCGCCGCCGTTGCTGCCATTGAGCTGCTCGTCGTCATCCTCCAGTAGCTCATCAAACGACATGCTGAGGTAACGGCAATATCGGAGATAGCATGGGATGGGATGGTGCGCTACGCCTGAAACCTATTGCAACACTTACCTGAAATATAGAACAAGTTGGGAGGCAGTCATAACAGTTAACCAGGTTACTAACCTCCATACCAAACGTAAGTAACACCAGCACGCCCACACCCCACACTACGGTACCCTTGCAACCACGACACACCACACCACACACACACACACACACACTAAGCGACTCCCACACTGCTATAAAGTATACCATACTGGAATCAAATGAAAAACGACGGCTTGCCTTGGGACGGGGCTTCGACGGCCACAACCGACGGGCAAGTGGAGGACGAAGAGGACGAATTCGAATCGTCATCACACGGGATGTTGGTCACGTCAATGATGTTCTCGCTGGTGCGGCAACTGGGTGGTGTGGAGCATCCGCTGAGATGGCGCTGGTCCTGCAGGGAGAACTCGCTCGCGCTGATGGCGATGCCGCCATTGGTCGAGTCGTCCATTTCTGATTGCGGCGTTTCGGGCAGCCACGAGTTGCGCACACTACAAGGGGTGATCACACACGAGTACAAGCCAGACGAGCTGCTTTCTTCGTATGGCCGACTGCTGCCTTCCGATATGCGATACGGCACCATGTCCGCCACGGAGGGCATCGTCAATACCCCTGTCGCTGGTGCCTGCTGACGATGGTTCTTGGGCTTGTTCTTGGCTGCCGCACCGGCCTTTTGCTGGTCCTCGTGCATGCCCATCTCAATGCTGAGCTCCTCGAGCTCTTCTTCAAATGACAACAAGTCTTCTTCGCTCTCAATGCGCAATTCACACTCGAGCGATTGCACGTCAAACAGCCGCGAACGAATGAAATCCGTCAGCCGCGTGCCATACTCATCCGGAGGCACGGCACTCACATCGTGCGGGTCCTTGCACAGCAGCACTTCCAAGAGCCATCTCTGCAGGGTCCATCGCCAATTGTACCGCTGCAGCATGTCAACAATGCCAATGTAATACACCTTTTCCAGATCGTTGGAGTAAATACCGGCACTCTGGGTCGTGATGATGGACGGCAGCCGTTCGCTTCCATTATGCAGATACCGCACACCAAGCAGCACACTGTAGTCAATGATGCCGCGACTCGCCAAAAACACCACATCGTCGCACAGTTGGCCCTGTAGAAACTTGGCATTCTCGGCCGACACGCAAATGCCGCCGGAAAACTTGCGGAAATCAATGTCCATCATGAGCTTCTTGATCATGCGCTGTTCTTTTGCTAGTTGCAAATAGTCTTCAGCTTGGTTCGTGTTGATGGCTTGGCGACGGTCTCGATTGCCCTTGAGATCAAATCTCTGGTGTACAGGCCCCTCGTTGAACAGATTCTGCATCACGACAAAGTACATGCGGCGTTTGCCGACTGGCAGCGAGATGGAATGGCAGCCAAAATATCGACACAGCAGACTCTGTGGGTTGGACAACAAGTAGCGATGGTAGTGGGGAAGAATCGCTCTCAAAGTGTCGAACTCTTCTTTGGGCACACTCTTGACCATGAATTGGCGATTAGCCGTGAAGTAAAACAGATTGCCGCTCTTGCCTTCTGTGCCGTGTTCATGCATGATCTTGTCAAGATCAAACGACTGCAAATACATCATCGGGTCGATCTGAAAGTGCTGGCGA
Organism: Paralagenidium karlingii; assembly: GCA_027475765.1. Lineage (NCBI taxonomy): Eukaryota > Oomycota > Peronosporomycetes > Paralagenidium > Paralagenidium karlingii. The sequence goes on along the minus strand of JAMFLO010000120.1, from coordinate 79,619 downwards.
AGGTGATGGAACACCTTTGGCGCACAGTCGCGAAACGACAACACCACACTTTCTATCTCACCGTGGATCACGATACTCATGGATTCCACACGCGTGTAGTCGTCAAAGCAAATCTCTTGTGCACGATGGTGACTGCTTGTGTGGGTGCTGCTCCTGGCGGCTGCAGCTTCTTGGGCGTTAATCGCTTGGCGCGTCGAGTGCATGATGCCCATCGATGTGTACTTCATGATGTCCATGCGCAACTTGATCGAGATATCGAGTTTCTCATGCGCATTCTCCAGACGATTATGGCTCTCCCGCAAGTTCGAAGCAAGACGCGACTGGAGGTACGCGGAGGATGAGGAAGAAGAGCATGCTGAAGAATTCAAGAGTTGCCCACTTGGCACCGAACCGCCGCTTGAAGTGGTCAGGTTGGGCGTCGCTGATCTTGTGTAATTCGAAGTCGCTGGCTGTTTGGAATTGTCTTCGTCTGATGTGGTTCCCATGCGTTTCAGTTGCTTGAACGCACCGGCGTCGCGACAAAACAGACCAAACACAATGACCGTTTGTAGCACACTGCCAAGCTCGTCCAAAGCGTTGATGGTCGTCGCATCCGAGTCCGACAATGAAGCGCTCGTCATGAGGTACAACATGAGAGAGAGCATTGTCACGGTCGCAAATACTGCCAAATACGGTAGAATGAGCTTTGCCATACGTCTGGTCGTCATATGGGCATGAGCCTCGAGTCTTCGAGACTTTCGCCACGCGATGACCAGGGCCGCTGTGATGTAGAGCAGCACAATATACGATGGCAGGCGCATGAACGCCAACAACACGTGGCTTGGTTGACGATTCGAACGCTCAAACACATACCGAAAAATCAAACACCACAGCGCTGCAAGAGGCCAGGCCACCACGTGGTGCTTGAGGTAGTCTGTGTTGAACGGAAGAAATGGGTTGGACAACGAGAAGATGAGGTCCAAAGCCAACATGAGATACCACATGGTGGTGGCCGTGGAGAAGAAGACACAGGCCCAGAAGAAGAACGGGGCGTACGGTTCCACTTCGTCCTTGCCGGGGCCACCAAGTTCGATACTGGCGACGCGCATGAGCGTCGCTGGATCATCCGCAACCGGGAGACCATCGTGGGTGTGATTGGAATGGTGGGAAGGTGAATCCGCTGGATGGATCGTGTAGAGCGCGACCTGACAGAAGTTGGACAGACAGCTGCTGAGGCAGATGCAGAGCAACACAGGTCCTGGATGGGTTCTTGTTCGTGGAAACTTGCAGAAGAAGAACATCATCAGTAAACACACCACCAGACAAGACGCAAACGCCACAATCTGCCACGCAAAGTAGAGATGGTCCATGATTGCGTTTGGTGTTGGCCGCGTTGCAAGAATTAATCTATCGCCAAATGGCCACAAGAGTCAAACACCAACCAACCACCACAGGAAGGGACTTTGCCGTAACCAAATTGCGTCAAGATCGAGGAAGACAAGGATCGCGTTCTCGCTGGTGTCGCGGTTCAGTTCAGTTCAGGCGGCTCAAACGTCGTAGAGGGAATAAATGCCCACGTTCACGAAGTGCCTATTGTCTTGTTCGGACGGGGGGGGGGGACACTGCCACTTCTTGGACTTGTGAGGACCTCGACAGACTCGCGAAGACTAAAGAATGTGTTGGTGCTCTCTCTCTCTCGCTCGCTCGCACGCGCTGAATCACTTCTTACTTGGGTCGCACGTTCACTGGGCGTTCACGCACGCACACTCATTCGCTAAAAGGATTCCAGTGCGAACGCGAGAAGCCAAGCAAAACAAGAGAGAGAGAGAGAGAGCAGCAGCAGCAGCAGCAGCAGCAGAAGAAGAAGAAGAAGAAGAAGAAGAAGCACAAGGAAACCGTAGGACTATGGAGCTCGCTTTCTCGCTCCTTCTCGCTTCTTCTGCTGACCTTTTTTGGCCAGAAATTTCCACAGAACGCAAGAGCCCCCAAAGATCTCGGACTGGCCCCAACGGGCTTTCGCACAAGGGAGATGGGTGCAAGAGGTGTCGAAAGGTCACGCGCGAAAGTGCGCCAAGCATTTGTGTAACGGTCCGCCCGTCTGAGCTGTTCGCGAGCCAAAGAGTCAAGTGCGTTTGTCCAGTGCGATCCATCCATCCATCCATCCATCCATCCACTGTCTGAGTACCAACGCGTGCCCAGATTTTCTTTGGCTATCTCATGGTGCAGGACTGTGCAGTGCAGTACAGTACCTACTCGTTTGATGACTTGCATTTGTTGCCGTGCCGACCGATCCGAGCCAAACCAACACTCTGTTGGGTTCACCGCAACTGAAAACACTGCTGGATCTCCTGCTTCGTCTTTGCGGATGCGCTCGTGGCGTTCTGCCATCCTCGCGTGCCCAGCACTTGCAAAGCAGGATTCAAACCAGAAATGATATGCTGTGGTGCACGGATTGACTGGTTAGTTGATGGTTCAGGGATCAGTGGCGCCATGTGGAATCACATATGAATTGTAGTATGAGTTCACTTTTGGAGAGCTATCGATCTCGCATTCAGACTCTTCAGTCGCATTCCCCGTGGGTTCCAGCTGCCAATCAGCCCCAGGGTTTCTTTTTTCCTGGCTTTCTTTCGTTTTTCTGCTGTTGTTTTTCTCAACAGCACTGCCGCATTCATCCGGACAAAACGGAGCCATGTCGTTAGGTTCGAGACGGTTTGGGAAAAGCCTCTTCACCTTCCTTTGCCAATTGCTGTGCTGTTAGATGTCCACAGTGGATATGCGATCTTCTCGTCCATTGAGGAACTGATAGCCACTGGGCTCATCTGCAAATGCTCCATGTTGTTGCCCTGCAAGCATTTATACGCTGTGGTCGACAAGGGTCACAAGGCTCTGACTCCCAAGAAACACCACTTCATTCCTCAAATGATGCTGTGACAGCATGACTTTCTCGCTTGGCGTGGCCCACAGTTGTTCTCTATCGACTTGCAAGCTTTATTATCGTTCTTACTTCTTCTGGTGGGCCGCTGGTCGCGTTCAGGTCAAACTAGTTCCTTTACTCAACGTTTTTGCATCACAACAAAGCACGAGTGAGGATGGCCAACCCGAAATGACATGGATTAACTCCCCAAGAAGCGACGAACCAGACTTCGAGGATTGGGCATCAAGAAGCGACGATAATCACAGAGAATCATTATCAGTGTGTCAAGCTCTTCTCATGGCAAACTCTTCACCCCAAGTTGTCAATCTATTGGCATTTGCGCTCGTTTCAACGCATTCGTCCAGATCAGTGTGAATGCAGCTGGTGAAGCTGATCAACCACACTGATATGACAGCAGTATCGTCCGTGTATCGTTGTAGTTCGCCAGCAACGCGGCTCGATGGGAGTGTAAGCACCTTAGTAAAAGGACTCGAGAACTGTCGTTGATGCTGGTCTTGAAGGAGGAGTGCCTAAGACGCTTTGGTTGTGTTCTTCATGGATCGCTCACGCTAATTCATGGACAACCCAAGAAGCTGACTCGGAATCGCAACTGTTGACAACGATGATGACGATGCTGCGCTGGGTGACTTATTAATTCTCGGCAAACGACGGGTCTGCATCGGGTTCAATCCTTTTGGTCTCGGCCGTTTGAGTTCGCTGACATCTCCAGCATCGCGACAAAAGAGATCGAACACTATGCCCGTCTCCACGACACTCGTCAGGATGGGTTGTAGCACCTGCTCTTTCTGCTCTAACGGCTTCAACCATGTTCAACCCCAAAACTCAATGGATCGACTGCGAAGCGTTTCATCGTTCTTCTTCGTCTTCTCTGGGAGAGTGTCTATTGACGCCAGCAGCATCGTCGTCAACGACAGCACACCAAGTCAGTTCAGCTCCGACGGAGCTGCTCCGTACTATTCAGGTGCGACCGTTGGCGTTTCGAAACAGTTCCACAAGATCCGCTTGAAGTGGTGCAGCTTTGACTGACCGTCGTCAAGCTCCCTGCTTTGCTCACGCCCCTGTTGTTGCCACTTCGCTTCACAGTCCCAGGTTGACAGCCATCACGAAATGTCTATTGAGTTCCGCTCAACCAACAACAACATCAGTGGTGTCCATCCCACCTTCCACAAGAAGCTTGCAATGGCAGATGGTGGTGTTCTCGTCCTCACGAACGAGAATGAATCCAGCACCCATAGCGCTCTGCATCGGCCTCGGTCAACGAACAGCTTGCCGTGTTTTCAAAGCGGATGATCTTCCAGTGAGCACTCTACCCTGGAGAGCTCCTGACTGTGGTTGACGTCTACTCCGTGCTTCATCTTCGCACCTTTTTGTCTCTGACATGAGCATTTCTTTCAAGAACTTGTCTTTAAACACAACGCTGAACCTTACAAGCTGGTTTTCTTTGGCCGTTCGAGACTCATACAACTCTGAGCGAACAAAGTCAACGAGGCGAACGCCGTATTTGAAGGGTTGACTCAAGTTGGAAAGATAACTGCCCAGGTAGATGCAGAGAAGAACGGGTGCTGAATGGTGCTCTCGTTTGTGGCAACTTGATGAAGAAGAACCGCCATGAATAAACACACCACCAGGCAGGACCATCTGCCACTCAAAACATCAAACATCAGTGAGGACATCAAGACTCGTAGATTGTTTGATGATGTCGTAGTTGTATACTGTGACTTCTCATGACTTCTCACGATGGCCCTGACGCTCTTGTGATGGCGGTCACTAAGGGATACAAATAGGAATGACAGCAAACCAAACCATACCAAAAGACCCAACGAGGAAGATCGGCGAAGGTCTGTCGAACTTACAGCTTTGCGGTCTGATCAACATGCTTTGAACACCAAAGGTCGCAACAAGTTCTGCACTGAACCACGGACTGGCGGCTGCAAACCAGCGGTGGCGACAATTAAAACGGTCACAGAAGAGGAACAAGAACAAAAACAAAAACACTCTGCTATCGCTTCGTTTAGTTTTTGACGACGACTGTCGTGGGAGCCAAAAGAGCGGATAATGCACTTTCAAGAAGACTTGAACCAGTGCTGTCGTTTGCATGCCACTCCACAACGCGTCAAAGCAAAGCGGCCAACACGTTAGAGATGCGACTGGATCTTGCTAATCATTTCGGCCGCGTTGTCGGCTTCGATCATGGCGCCTTCCGCTGGGAAACTGATCAGCTGGTCGTTTTCGTATCGAGGAATCACGTGCACATGCACATGGAACACGGCCTGACCCGACGGCTTGCCATTGTTCTGGATGATATTGATCCCCGGGCAGCCCGTGGCCTACACACACACCGCCAAACACACAAGCAAGCCAGCCAGCCAGCCAGCCAGCAATCATTCAGTTCGTCCCCGCTCTTCTGTGACTGGCCTTTTCATTGGTGTCATAGATCAGTTCTATGGACGGCACCTTTTGCACTGCGCGCGCCAATCGCGGCAGTTCTTGGAAGAAGTCGGCGGCCACTTGCGGGCTCATTTGCGTGATGTTGGCGACTTTGGCCTTTGGCAAGAGCAGTGCGTGGCCTGGCGTTGCTGGAAAGAGGTCCAAAATGGCCAGCACATGGTCCGTTTCAAAGATTTTGTGGGCCGGCAGTTGACCCGCCAGGATTTTCGCAAACACGTTGCTCTCGTCGTAGGCCACGTGCTCCATCGGGTGCTTGGGCCGGAGCCTTGCTTACCAGTTTACCAGTGGCCAGGATCCGGAATCTTGGTTGATGGGCGACCTGATCCAAGCCTCCAATAGCGTGGACCACATGAATCTAGGACCAACATTTTTTGGGCAGCCAACCCGGATGGGTGACTGCCGCAACCCCATGATGAACATTGCGCTGTAACGGTTGGGCGGCTCCCGTCCCAGGGCCGTTGATGGCCGCGTCCAAGCCATGTTATGTTGATGGATGGCATCTTCAAGGCTAAAGACGACAGCAAACCAACAACACACCAAATGCCGGCTAAAAATACTACCCTTGCTCTCTCTCTCTCTGTCTTTGTCTGTGTGTGACTCGGGAGTTGTTTGTTGTTTGCGTCGTGCGTCTCGTTGACTCGGCTCGAGACGTAGCAGGCGTTGGACTTCTCGTTCAGAAAAGCTTCAAGCAACCAGGAGAAGAGTTTTTTTTTTTTTTTGTCTTCTTGTTCTTCTTCTTCCGTTTTGTGTTTTTGTTTGGTGCCAGGATTAGTTGTTTGTGTTCGATTCTTGAATTTGCGCGCTGCTTGTGGCGTTTGGGCCCGTTCCAACAATTCAGCTTGCCATCGATTGTGCACAAGCCTTGGTGGGCTTGGTCACTCGAACCAGTGGCTTTTGGTGTCAGGTCCGTTTGTGGCGCGTTCAAGACTCCGTGCAGCCGTATTGGCCTGTTTGGTCGCGAGTTGATCCAGTAAGCGATGCAGTCTGCCATGGAATTGGAGCTGGAGACAGAGGTGTTGTCAACGGAGCAGCAGACGCTGGCACCAGCACCCTCATCTGACCCGGCCACAGCACCTCCAGTGAGCGCTCGCCCATCTGGTTCACTGCCAACACCACCACCCATCACCATCGTTCCAATTGGTTCGCCCGTCGGAGGAGGTATCTCGCGACGTGAAATCAATCTGAGCGAAACCTCGTTGGACTCAGATTCAGCATTTCGCGCGCTGGAAAATGGAGACTACAAGCTCTCGCCGGCAGGGTCCATGCGATCCTTGAACTCGTTTGTCATGAACATGGACCAGAGTTCATTCAGTGCAGCAGCGCTCTCTGAGACCGACGCGCGCATTGTGTACGTAAACTACCCGGGCATGAATGCCAAGTTCTGCAACAACCAAGTCATCACATCCAAGTACACCAAATTCAGCTTCATTCCAAAGTTTCTCTACGCCCGGCTCTCTCAGACCGCCAACTTTTACTTTTTGTTGGTCGGCGGCGGTCAGTGCATTCCTGCGATCTCGTCGACGCAGTCGCTTCCATACCAGTGGTGTGTACTGGCCGTGGTGCTCTCGATTGATGCCATGTTTGCCGCCATCGAGGACCGGGCGCGGCATGTCGCCGATGACAAAATGAACTCTCGAGTTGCCCACCAGTTTGACATCAATGAACCCAATTGCTTCAAAGACATTATGTGGAAAGATGTGCGCGTCGGAAGTATCATCAAAGTGTACAATTATGAACCGGTTCCGGCCGATATTGTGCTCCTGGCAGTCTCGGAAGCCAACCCCGAAGAGCCGGCGGGTATTTGCTTTGTTGAAACAAAGTCATTGGACGGAGAAACCAATCTCAAGATTCGTCAGGCATTGAGTTGCACGTACTCGCAACTGGCGGACCCCAAAACGTTGGGCGATCTGCCAGGACGCGTGATCTTTGAAAAACCCAACCACGATGTCAACAACTTCACGGGCCGCTTTGAACCCCAGCAAGGGCATACCATCCCCATCGACCTCAAAAACGTCGTGCTGCGAGGCTCTGTGATCCGGAATACGCCCTATGTGTATGGGCTTGTGCTCAACACAGGAAGAGACACTAAAATCATGCAGTCTATGAGCGAGACTCCTCAGAAACAGAGCACTATCATGATGCTCGTGAATCGTGGTATTTCCATTCTCATGACCGCACTGATCGCGTTTTGTGTGTTGGGTGCCGTCATTTGTGCACTGTGGGTTGACAACAACTACGAACGCGCGCTGTACCTGGAGCTGGACAATCTCAATGGCACCGCGCCGTTCCCAAACAGTGTTCTCGGCTGGTTCATTTACTTTGGCTACTATTGGATTCTCATCGCATCCTTTGTGCCCATCACTTTGTACGTCACCGTGGCTCTCGTCAAGACCTATCAGACCTATTTCATCAATCGCGACTTGGAGATCTACGACGAAGTCACCGACACCCCGGCACTTGTGCGCAACAGCGATCTCAACGAAGATTTGGGCCAGATCACCCATGTCTTCAGTGACAAAACCGGCACTTTAACCGCCAACGAGATGGATTTCCGCAAAATGTCCATCAATGGCGTCTCGTACGGGCGTGGCACCACCGAGATTGGTCGCGAGACCGTGCGTCGTCTGGGCAAAGAAATGTCGGAAAGCGACGTCTTGGCCGACCAGACGCCGTTCGAATCCGACACACCCAATGTTCATTTTCTGGACCCGCAAAACGAGTTTGCACGCGACGCCGATGCCAACATCAACTCGGTGCAGTCGCAAATGATCCAAAACTTCTTTTTCCACCTCGCAGTGTGCCATTCGGTTGTGTTGGAGCAAAACGAGAACTCCTCGACGCCGACTTTCTCGGCTTCTTCGCCCGATGAACTCGCTTTGGTGTCTGGCGCGGCGTTTTTCGGGTACAGCTTTGTCAACCGCAAGAACGGAAGCGTCACGATCCGCACCAAAGACGGAAGCGAACAAGTCTTTGAGATTCTCGAGATGATCGACTTTACCAGTACGCGCAAACGCATGTCGGTGGTCGTGCGCACGCCTAATGGGAAGATCATGTTATTCACCAAAGGCGCGGACGTCGTGCTCTTTGAGCGCATGTTGCACACGCCCGAGAACCTGCAGGTGGTCGAGACCACCACCCAGCACCTCGAACGGTTCGCCATTGAGGGTTTGCGCACGCTGGTGATTGCACAAAAAGAATTGCCCGAGGAAGCCTTCATGGAGTGGTCGAGAGAGTACAACGCCGTGGTCTCAGATCTCGATCAAGTCGCCAAGCAAAAAGCAGGCGAACCCAATCGCATTGAAGAACTGGAAGAAGAATTGGAGAAGAACCTGCAGCTTTTGGGTGCCACTGCCATTGAGGATCGTCTGCAGGATCAGGTGACCTCGACCATCGCCGATCTGGCCCGCGCACGGGTGAAGATTTGGGTGCTCACAGGCGACAAAGAAGAGACCGCCATCAACATTGGCTTTGCCTGCCAGTTGCTATCCAATGACATGGACCGCTTGGTTATTAACACAGACACATTTCCGACAGCCTCGGCGTTGTACGATTTGCTGCTGACCAAGTCGAAAGAGTTTCGTCGAATCCGCAAAGAAGGACTCGCAGCGCGTCCCCAGGCCATGATCATCGACGGCAAAAGCCTCACCATGGTCTTTGACTACACCGCCATGAGAGATCTCTTTCTCGAAGTCTCCCAGTACTGTTGCTCCGTGATTTGTTGTCGTGTCTCGCCCAAACAAAAGGCTCAAGTGGTGCGGTTGTACAAGACCAACGTCAACGGGTGTCGATCTCTGGCCATTGGTGACGGTGCCAACGATGTCGGCATGATCCAGGAAGCCCACGTCGGCGTGGGCATCTCGGGCCATGAAGGCATGCAAGCCGTCAACGCCAGTGATTATGCCATTGCCCAATTCCGCTTTCTCAAGCGTCTTTTGTTTGTTCACGGCCACTGGAACTACCGTCGCATGGCCAAACTGGCGCTCTACGTCATCTACAAAAACATCTTGTTGTATACATCGTGCTACGTGCTGGCGATTCTGCCTGGAGGCTCTGGCACCTTGTACTACAACAACATGTGGATCAACGGCTACAACACTTTCTGGACCTGTCTGCCCATTGTTGTGGTCGGCATCTTGGAGCAAGATCTGTCCGACAAAGTCGCCGAGAAGTACCCAGGGTTGTATTTCACCGGTGCCCAGGGCGAGATGTTTAGCATTCGCATTCTCACCGAGTGGATCATCGAGGCGCTGTACGAAGGTTTCGTGTGCGCGTTTGTGCCGTACGTGTTCTTTGGTTTGGTCGACTCGAAAAACAACTCGTTCTCGCTCAACGTGTGTGGAGGCATCTGCTACACCGTCATGATCTGCGTGAGCTGGATGAAGCTTTTTCTCAACACGGTGAGCTTCAATTGGGTGCACTTTGCCACCAATTTCTACTCGATGGTGTACTGGTTTGCCGGCGCCTACGTGATCAGCACCATGTTTCCCGTGTCGCTCGCCGATGCTGCTTTCCCCTACATTTACGAGTTGATCGAGTTCTATTTGATCCTGTACGTGGCCATTTTGCTCTGTCTGATGCGCGACTTTCTCTACAAGGCGTACAAGCGCGAAGTGCATCCCGAGTACTACCACGTGTTGCAGGAACTGCATGGCCAACAACAAAAAGACGAATCACGCATGCAGTGGGTACCTCCGCAACTCAAGTTTCGTCCCTTTGAAGCCGATCTCGACCAGGAAAAACCCGAGTTTGAGACCGACAAAAAGACCAAACACGCCAACCACGGACGCAATCGAGCGTACACGGGGTTCGCCTTTTCGACCCAAGCACTGGAGGACCGCTTTCTTAACCCGCTGCGGGAAATGGCGCTGCCAGTGACCCAAATGGTCGACATGATCAGTCGCGTGTTCACCGCCAAAGACGAAGACACGGAACACGTCAAAACCTTTGAAGAAAAAGTCAAATGCTTGCCCACAGATGACCAAGTGGTCTACGAGATCCAGCGGTATCAGATCTTCACTGGCTGGGGCTCGACGCGGCCGGGGCACTTGTTCATCACGGATCCGCCCCGCTTCACCAACGCCGACATGACCGATGGATCTGCCACTTTCAACCTGAACGACTTTGTCGTTGATCCATCCATCGGCACCCTCGGAGACGCCTGGGAGTACGCCACCAAGTTCAAAGACTTTTTGCGCGATCGCACGGTGGCTGCCAAGTCCCCCAAAAGCCGCAAACGTCTCAAAAAGAAGCTTAATCGTCTGGTCGGCCGATGCGTCCGACGAAGACGCTGGATCCGCAAGGACCGAACGCTCAGTCCCTGCATGTCGAATGACCGACTGCCCGTCAGTCGAAGCTCTTCCGAGGCCGCAATGATGGTCGGAACCACCCAACCAGCGCCCGACCACCCAGCCAAAGACCGCGAATCCTCCTACTCGGAAGTGTCGGAGAAACAACTGCCTTCTGGACCACCGTCGCCAGTTCATTCGACAGACGAGACCCCCACTAGCTTCACACGTGCGCCGCAGCAGTCCAGAACCAGTCTGTCATCGAGTCCTGCACCTCCATCGGCGACGCCACCTTCCAATTGACACAAAAGCCATTCGTTTACTTATTTGACTTCTGAACTGGTAGAAACGCAAGTCAGTTCCTGCATTCTCCCATCCAAAATATGTCCATCTTTCCATTCTCTTTTGTGCTGAGACATAAGAATTGATCGCCGCAAGAGTTCTAACCATTATCGCATTATTGGCCAATTAAACATCGACAAGCGAGGAACCTGACATGGAGGAAGCAGGCGGCGTTGGATCCTGCAAGAAGGCCAAAGGATCGTCGGATTGAGTGCGCTTGACCTTTGGAAAAGCTCACGTTTTCCACGTGCTCCCTGCTCCGTTTCAGCCTTGGGAAGCGTTGACAATCTTCGTCAATTCGCTACCATGAATCCAGCGATCCGCTGCAGGTTGGAAGATACTTCGACAAGAGCACTCCAGTTGATTCAATGCATTGGGTCCGTGAGAACAGTTTCCAGTAGCAAACGAACAGGAAGCGAACGTGTTTGTGCAGCTCCTCGTTGCGAGCGCATCGGAAAAGAGCCAATGATATTGACGCTGCTTCTGAATTGGGCCTGTGAGATCAACTCGAACGACTCTAGCGAAAAGGGCGACATCACAGCATGAGTTCATTGTGAAAGCGACGAAGGAAGGGACGGACAAAACCGCGAGCAAAGTTGTACCTGCAGTTGAAGATACGTGCTGAAAGGAGTGGTGCAATCTTTGGTGTTGTGCCGAAGGACAGACATGCGTTTGTAGAGTCTAGGCCCAAAATGGCATCCCCACTGTTTGCGAGACGACTCTGTCAGATCATTGCGGGTGTCAAAACGAGTTTGTGATGGCCGACATGTCTCTGAAGTATCCTTGGTTGGTCATTAGGTTGGAGAGAGTATTTGTCGACCTGAACGGTGACCAGCTGACCAGCGAAAGGGAACAGTTGAGACATTGTCTATCGACGCTTAGAATCACCAAAAAACGGTAGTTGAGCTGTGTGATTTGTTGGCTATGATACGGACCTCTTGCATCCGGTGGAACAGCTTCTCGTACAGGATCCATTCTGACTCCAATCTGGCGGACATCAAGGTCACACCAGCAACGCGAAACGGAATGGAAGATCGACATGCTCAAAGCAGGCAAACACCACCGTAATCGTCACTGCCATCAAATACCAAAACTGCCGATGAAAATCTGTCAGCATCACGCGCTGAATCCACAACCGGGCGGCTTTCATTTCATCAGCTTGGGCCATGTGCTGCATGCCGCTCTGGCGCCAAAACTTTTTCAGTTTGAACGTGAAGATCTCCCGCGCCAGGTACGCACCAAACATTCGACCAAAAAACATGAGCGTGCAGCGAATCCACAGATTGAATTGCTCGGCAAACACGCCAAAGCCACTTGACGGCTTCTCCAGCAACGCCAACAACGTGATCAGCGATGGCACCAGAATCAAAGCGGTCGTGTCGGCCATGTTGTCTTGTTCCGCGACTTTCATGAGAAAATACAACGCCTTGAGGTTCTCTTTTGACGGCAAAGGCGTGACAGGAGTGGAACTGGGGTTCGATTGGTTCTTGCTGCAGCATGCTCCAATAGATGAAGTCCCGCAGTCATCGGTGGAGCACAAAGAACGTGGTGCAGACGTCTGCAAGGATGGTAGGGAATCATCAACAGGAAACGGCGACGGTGAAGCATCAAACATTGGCGAACTGGACGCCATCGATGGAGATGACGAGTTGAGCATCGTCATCGTTGACGGGGAATCATGAAACTGAGAAGCCATCGGATTGGTACACGCTGCAGTCGCACGCACGCAAAGCATTGAATGGCGCGAAGCCACCTGAAATCGCCACTGCATCTGCATCAAAGTTGTCCGGACAGGTTTGGACACACAATGAAAATGCGAGGACGACGCTCGTCGCACGTCCGAGTAGACCCCCGTGTTGAGCAGCGCGATGTGCACATTGTTGGCGAACAGCATGGCCCAATACACCAAATCGATGGGCGTATCCGAGCCCACAAGCATGTACCAGAACAAATAGTAATACAGCTGGCCCATGTATAGCAACGACGGATACGCAAACGGCTCGCACAGCGTGTTGACCACGCCTAGCAGCACGTAGAAATAGCTCTGCATGCTCACCAGATACACGACCGAGACGCTCAGTTTGAGCCACGAATTGGCTCCACCATTGGCAGTCTTTGTAGCGAAGGCACCAGTGACACCAGCAGAAGCCAGGTCATTCGCTTCCATCAGCGTAAACAGTCGAAGACACAGCTGGCCCACAAAGATGGGTATGTGGATCACCAAGACGCTGTACGCCACCAGATAGTCAAAGCGAAATCGGTCACCACGGGCCTTTTGAGTCAAATACAACGCTGCCACAAGGCCAGGAGAGAGCATTTCGAGAAACATCCACCACTCGGTCATCGAGTTTTTTCGTTTTGGTCCCCACGAGTACGAGGAGTATGTCAACACCATGATCACCCAGACGAACCCGAGACATGACCCACTGAGCAACGCCAGTCGTGAGCCGAGACACGAAGAAGATGACTGGTCTCTCCGCTGATGAACTGAATGAGAAGACGCCGGAGAACGAGCCTGCACATTGCTTTTACCGAGGTCCGTCAACGGAAGTGATGGAAACGTGGTTTCCATGGCTTGGTCGTCGTGGGTGATCTCGTGGGTGTCTCGCACCACTCGCGAGAGCTTGTGGAAAAACCATGGCAACGCCACAAAGGCGATAGTGCCAAACAGCGTGTTGCCCGTGATCATGGAGCCGCTGGTCTGGCCACGTCGCTGGCGTCGCGCACTCCTCGAACTCGCCAAGTTCGCCACCAGCCACTCTACGACGCTGATCACGACGCTGATCACCGCCAGAAGCTTCCAGAGCCGAGTCAGTCGCCTGCCCTGCAGGTCGGGAAAGTGGTAAATCAAACAAAACGGGTAGGCCACCACACAAAAACTGCAGAAATACCACCCCGAACACACCGTCCAGGCGTACGCCGCACGGCCCCATTGGCCCACCAAAGCAAACAGCGTCAACAACAGCAGCGCAAACAGCGGAAATGAAATGCGCCAAAGCATCAGATTCCATTCGTTTTGTTGCTGCGGTCCTTTTCGGTACTTTTCCATCAACACAAACGGCAGCAGTCCGTGGTGGCTGCCCTTGTCGTCATCATGGTCCTGGTCGTGGTCGTGGTCGTTTGGGTCAAAGAGCGACGAGTTTTTGCGGTCTTTGGCGCGACACCACTGAGAGATTTGCCATGAAAGCGAGCGAAACCAGTTGCCAACCAGGAACCAAAGCGTCGCCAGCGCCGTTGGCACCCCCCAGACCAGTCGTTTGCAGCTCCAGGCAGCCATTTGCCCACCGGCGCAGCTCTGTGCTGTGGGGACTCTCAATGGTGTGCTCTGATGTGGATCAGGCTATTGAGGGGAATCCCTCAAGAGGTGTTCTTGGTGAAGATCCTGGGACGAGGGGGGAGGCAGAGACCGGTTGGTCATCAACCTGACTTGCTTGCATGCAGGACCTCCCGTTTACCTGGTTGGATGATGGATCTACTCCCTTCGATTCTCGCGCACAACGTGGGCAACACTGGCATCCAAGTGCGCGCGCTGCAGACCAACCTCTTCTTCGTGGATGAACGATACGCCATCAAGCAGCGTATTCCCAACGCTTTAGAGTGAAGTTTCTCGTCTCCGAACCGACGTGAAGTCATTGGCGCGGTGCCACCACTCCATTTCCAATTGTGTGTTCCTGTAGTTACGAGTGTCGGGTGAAAGTTGTGTATCTGTCTGTTTGCATCTGCACCCAACAAATGCTTCTGCTTAACATCTTTCTCGTGCATCTGTTCGTCCACATTGCTGAAGGAATGGGGTCGCATCAACTCCTTTACTTTTGTAAAGATTCCAGAAAAATCTTCTGTGCATTGCATACCACATGGCTCATGACGCTGATCACGACGCTGATCACCGCCAGAAGCTTCCAGAGCCGAGTCAGTCGCCTGCCCTGCAGGTCGGGAAAGTGGTAAATCAAACAAAACGGGTAGGCCACCACACAAAAACTGCAGAAATACCACCCCGAACACACCGTCCAGGCGTACGCCGCACGGCCCCATTGGCCCACCAAAGCAAACAGCGTCAACAACAGCAGCGCAAACAGCGGAAATGAAATGCGCCAAAGCATCAGATTCCATTCGTTTTGTTGCTGCGGTCCTTTTCGGTACTTTTCCATCAACACAAACGGCAGCAGTCCGTGGTGGCTGCCCTTGTCGTCATCATGGTCCTGGTCGTGGTCGTGGTCGTTTGGGTCAAAGAGCGACGAGTTTTTGCGGTCTTTGGCGCGACACCACTGAGAGATTTGCCATGAAAGCGAGCGAAACACCCAGTTGCCGATCAGAGCTGCGCAGAGGAGTATCCACGTAGCTCTGCTTTACGCTTTGGAGCATCTCTTGAATTATGTGCTTTGATGGGGATCAGGCTATTGAGGGGACCTGCCTCATGGCGCAACAACGGTAAGACGAGTGCTTTGTTGAGGAGGTTTTCTTTGCTTTTAAAAGACACAGCTGACGTCACTTCAGTTGCATTTGCATTTGCATTTGCATTTTACGGTCTTTCGTTTTTCGTCCTGTTCAGCTTGTTCCTCTCGACACAAAGTTCCATTGGGAGACATCCAACTCGTCCAATCGGGTCACCACATGGTCGGCTTCTCGTTGAAACAACGCGACGTCCTCCTCATTAGAGTACAATCTTTCATCTCGAATGCCGACGACTTGCATGCCGGCTGCTTTGCCCGCGCGGATCCCACTGATGGCGTCTTCAAACACCAGCACCTTGGAACAATCCTGGATCCCCAAACGTTTGGCAGCCGTGAGGTAAATGTCGGGTGCGGGTTTGCCACGAGTCACTTGGTTGTCGTCTCCGCAAACGATCACTTGGAACTGGTCAAAGAACTTGGGATGCGCGCTACGTTTGAATTCGAACGAGTGCCCGCGCGTGGAAGTCGCAATGGCCACGGGCAGTTGCAACTCGATGGTAAGCTTCTTCACTAACTCCAATGCCCCAGCTGTGAAGTGCACTTTGGCAAACATTTCTTGAACGGCTTCTTCCCATTGAGTGGCCAACTGGCTTGCGGTCGTGAGGTGGTCCAGTTGCAGCTCCGAGATGATCAGTTGCGCTCCTTCAACACTGGGTCTTCCCAGCAGTTTCTTGCGAAGCGACCAGGGGAGCTCCGAGCCGTTGAGCTGTTTCAAAAGGTCTCGAAGCCCCAGTTCGTTGATGGCTTCCGTGTCAAGAAGCGTGCCATCGAGGTCAAAGATGACGGCTTCTATAGTCGGTCTCTCAAGCATTGCGAGGTTTGTCTGGTGATCGCTTGGATCGATGGGTCTCTTGAGCAAGTCGCCGTGAATTGAATTATGACAAGACAAGTGTCGAGAGATCCTTGTTGGAGTGTGGGCTTGCGATGAACAGACAGAAGTGGGCGATCCGCTCACAGATTCAAAACCCCAACTTTTTGAAGCCGCGCGTCATCGCCTACGCGCATGCGAGTGTCGCATACGACTGCACACATCGCGAACGACGTTTCTTCTTGACTGGCCTTGAAGGTCCGCGCCTCTGCGCATTGTGATGGCGGACGTGTTCCAATCGCATTCATTCCGTTAGGCCTCTTTTGATCCAATATTTGGGATGCTTCTTCTTTGGTCCAGCACACCGCATTACTCACGAACTCCACGTGTGTCGTTTTGGGTATCCATCTGATCGCTTCGTCAAGGCATCGACCAGCTCTCGGACATGCGTCACCAAGCAAGGAACCAACCAAAGCAATTGATATGCTGGACAGAGATACGAGTTTTTCATTCACTTGCACTGCAGCGACATGCAGGGTCGTCGCCGTAGGAAAAAGGAGAAGCAGGACAAGAGGAGGAGGCTTTGGACAAGCCAAAGCGTCTGGCATCAATTTGGTGGACGCAGAGAGCATCAAAGAAGACAAACACGATGCAACTGTGACAGAAAGTTTCACAGATTAACTACATCAGTATATACATGAACGAGATTCGGTCAGCTCATGTTGAAGGCAGTGCAGAGACTCGCGACGAGACCTGTAGACATGGATACCTTGGCTGTTGATCAGATGATATCGATACCACGACACGTCAACCGCGACAACTGCGTCCGAGTTCCACCTTCAACAACTCTGCTTTGTGGCGTTCAGAGTTGATCCCTGAAGATGATGAAGATGACGAAGCCATGAAAACGTGATGACATGAAGCGCTGGCGGGAATTGGAACATTTAGCACCTCTTGGCGTTGATTCTCCACTTGGAGACATCGAATTGGGTCAACGAGGTCACCACATGGTCGGCTTCTCGTTGAAACAACGCGACGTCCTCCTCATTAGAGTACAATCTTTCATCTCGAATGCCGACGACTTGCATGCCGGCTGCTTTGCCCGCGCGGATCCCACTGATGGCGTCTTCAAACACCAGCACCTTGGAACAATCCTGGATCCCCAAACGTTTGGCAGCCGTGAGGTAAATGTCGGGTGCGGGTTTGCCACGAGTCACTTGGTTGTCGTCTCCGCAAACGATCACTTGGAACTGGTCAAAGAATTCCGGTTTTATCCGACGTTTAAACTCCATCATTTCGGTTTTGGTGGACGTGGCGATGGCGATCGGAACCTGTAGTTTAGTGCCAAACAGGTGCACCAGCTCTTCCGCGCCCTTGGTGAACTGCAGAGTTGGGATTCTGGCTTCCACGGCCCTCTCCCAGTGGGAGACAAACTCTTGGGCAGTGGTCAAGTGGTCCAGATGCAGTTCCGAGATCACCAACGCCGACGCTTCAATGCCTGGTCGTCCTGGCAGCTTGCTGCGGAGGGCCTGGGGGAGCTCCAATCCATGGTGATGTTGCAAAGTGAGGCGAAGACACTCTTCACTGATGGGTTCTGAGTCGAGAAGCGTGCCGTCGAGATCAAAGATGACGGCGTCGATTTCGGTGGAGGTGGTGGCTACTGCTGCGGGCATTTGCGTTGTGAGTTCACTTGTTCCCGAGGTTGTGAATCCGAGTTTGATGGATTGCTCTTTCTCACTGTTTGTTTGGTTGGTTGGTCGTTTTTGTGTCATTGATCATGGAGCATAGCTCACCAACGAACGCGTGATGCTCGTCCGCGCCAACAAAGCCACCAAAGCACTTCCTTGTGGATGACGCAGGTGGTCGCGTATCGCATTCAGACGTGAACGACGCCAAAAGATCTGCTTCCACGTGTCCAAACGGCACAGCCGCGACGCGAAACACCAACGCCAACACGTGAAAAATTGCAGAAAGAATTGACCGACAGATTCACTGGCTTGCGCGCTTCCATTTGTGTCCTACAATCATTCACTCGCTCAGTCAGTTCAGTCCCTCGTCGCACGCCATGTTGAAGTGATAGGGGTGCAACCAGGCGCCTTCTCCATGTGCATGCACACACCACAAGGAATTTTCTGTTGGCGGAGACGTCGCCACGAGAGGACGCATTGGGTTTGTTTGTTTTGTATCGTTTATTCTATCGTCCATCCATCCAGTTGTACTCCAACAAACTCTGAGCGATGCAGCGTCATCCATCAGCATCAGTCCTGGCTTGAAGAAGGTGACACAAATTGCCATGGAGATGCATCAAAGTCTGCGAGCGAGGCCACCACTTGGTCTGCTTCGTCGAACAACGCTAATTCCTCTGGGGTCGAGTGCAATCGCTGGTCCGGGATGGCCACCACGTTCATGCCGGCAGCTTTGGCGGCGCGGATGCCGCTGATTGAGTCTTCAAACACCAGCACCCTGGAAAAGTCGCGCACGCCGAGTCTTTTTGCGGCTGCCAAGAAAATGTCGGGTGCCGGTTTGCCAGCATGCACCGCCGGGTCGTCTCCGCACACGATGACTTGGAAGTGGTCAAAGAATCGGGGCTGAGACGCGCGTTTGAGTTCAAACGAGTACTCGCGTGAAGACGTGGCAATGGCCGCTGGGAGCTCGAGCGTGTCGACCATCCACTTGACGATTCGGGCAGCGCCGGGCATGAGGTGCACACTTCCGTACATGTCTTTGACCGCGTCTTCCCATTGCAGCGCCATTTGCTTTGGTGTCGTCAATTGGTCCAAGTGGAGTTCCGAGATGACCACTTGGCACGCATCTTCGCTCGGTCGCCCGGCCAGTTTCTTGCGAAGCGTCCACGAGAGCTCACTGCCATTGAGTTGCTGCAGGATCTGGCGCATGCCCTGTTCCGAGAGGCATTCGGTGTCCAAGAGAGTGCCATCCAGGTCAAAGATCACGGCCTCAATAGGCATTTCGTGGGTGAATTCCATTGGGTTTTTGGTGCTGTCGAGAACCACCCAGAAGAAATGGACGACTGGGTTATGGTGCAACCGCCCAACAGCCAGATGGATGGTAGACTGCTGCACGCCACGCACGATGAAGAAGCACTACAGTACTAGCTAGTACTACTGGCAGAGACCGAAATGCTCATAGAGAGCCGGTGTAACTCAAACTCACGCCGACTCTGTCAAGTTGGCTTCGACGCGTTGCGACTTGCAGTGCAGGCACGAGAAAGCTGCGCAACTGGTGTCGCAGAATGGCCACCCAGCAAGACGCCACCCACCATCCGACTGTACCGGATGGAAAGCCAGATGCTTATCCGGAGATATGTATACTATCCTGGCTGTTCACCCTCGCACCTGATCGAGTGCTTACTGTACTGGGATGCTTGTTAGATGTGATCGCAACCGTTATTTATTGGGATATGTGAACCCACCCGTTAAGTGTTAAACACTTTTGGCCCATACACCAGCAAGAAGAGTAATTCCAGCGCAACAATGGCTGGAGTCGCAGCGTTGAATGTGGATCGTTCGCAGTCGAATGCCATGAATCTGCAAGTGTTGCGTCGTCAAGACGACCAAATTGCAGAGATCGTGGGCATGGCGCCCCATGCCGTCATGTACGAGTTCGATCAGACCAACCAGAACTGGGTAAACAGCGCTTCCGGGCATGCTGCACGCAGGTGGTGCACTTGCTGTGCATCTGTGAGATGCTTACAACGGCTGTGGTGGTGTGTTCATGTAGAAACGTAAAGAAGTGGAAGGCTGTCTGTTTGTGGTCAAGAGGTACGACCTTCATGTCGTTTGCTTGAGGATTAATTGTGCGAGATGACAGACTGACGTGCGGTTGTTGTCATGCCTGGATGAAGATACTCGGCGCCTCGCTTCCAGGTGTTTGTAAACAATCGATTGAGTACGACGAATCTGGCGATCGACGTGGACGAAAACCTGCAAGTGGATAGCATAGACACTTTTCTGATCCTGCGCTGTCCTGATGGGGTGGGTTGTTGGATGTTCGGGGGGTGTTCTGGATCGAGTAGGCGACAGCTGTCTTACTCTGGTTGTCTTGAACGCAGTCGTACGACAGTGGCTTTGCGATCTATGGAGTGTGGTTCTTTCCTGAAGAAGACCGTGAAAGGACGTTGAATCTGTTGCAACGGTGAGCAAACCCACAAGAATCCTGCACAAGAGGTGTCTCTGACGGCTGTTTTGTTCCATTTAGAGTCATTCATGTGACAAAGGATCCATCTGCTGCCCAAGCGTCGACGTCTGCTCCGGCTTCTGTGTCCAATGCAGCTTCGCAACAACTGGTCAACTCCACGCAGAATGCTCCAGAACCAGTTCAGGCTCAAACCAAACCACCAAAAGCCCACAAGCAAGGCAATCGATCTCGTACCCCTCAACAGCAGCAGCAACAACAACAACAGCAGCAAAAAGCAAAGAAGGACCAGGCGAACGTGTTGCAGGCGTCCACAAAGCCCACCGTTGTGCTGCAGCGTCCGTCCTCTGCCAACAAGAACAACAAGAAGAATGGAGGCAACGCCAATGCCAATTCCAATGCCAATGCTCCGAAAAAATTGTCAAAGGAAGAAGGCATCTCCGCCGGCGAAACCATTCTTGGGATGATCTCCAAGAAACCCGCGCGAGGTTCCAGTGCCTCGTCGGCTTCCAATGCCAATGCCCGCACAGAGGCACCTGGCGATGTCACCATTCTGCAGCGCAACCCGTCGCGTTCTCGCACGAGTTCGGGTTCGCTTCTGACGCCGTCATCTGCGCAGACCCAGCAGCAACAGCAGCAGCAGCAACAACAACAACATGACGTGGACAAACAGTCTCTGAAACAGGCCTTGCTTGCCCTGCTGGACGAAGAAGAGTTTTTCGACCAACTCTATCACAAGTATCTGGAGAGAATGCAACAGTCCTGAGCAACGGTTCTGACTTGGACAGTCGTAGGCTGGGTAGGATCCAACACACATTTTTTTCTTTTGTCTCTCTCTCTCTGTCAGTGACGACGAGCCAACCAGTTGGGTGACTTTTGCCCATTAACAATAACAGCGACATTCTCGTCCATCTCTGTTGTCTTGGCCTTGCGGGTGTTAAGCTGTTCACCTGATCTGTCGAGTGACCTCTTGACCCTTGAGCCATGCCATGACATCACCCTCGTTCTGATCGCATTTTAACAGGGTTTCAATCTCTCTGACGCTCAGAGTTGGTGGCCATGTTCAGCCCCCGAGTCACGACAATGGAAAACACAGCACCCAGTAGCAGCACAAGCAGCAGCGCGCGCTTGTAGATGTCTGTGCGTAACGACTCTGTGGCTGCGCGTCGCTTTCTCAACGTAGCGCTTCCCCACAAAAAGGTATTAAGTCGCTGGTTGGAGACCAACGACGAAGTCAACGAGGCGCCCACCGCGGCGCTGGGAAACGAGGCGGAGTTGCGAAGGAATCTGGGTGCGACGCCGGCACCGACTGCAACCACTCGATGAGTTGTCTCGTGGGTATTGCTGCTTGCTGATCCTCGTTTGACCAACAAACACTTCAGATGGTGTTGGTGAAGTTGCTTCATTTCCCTGTCGATCACTTCTTCTGCTTCTTGGTCTTGGTCTCTGGGGATCAGAGGCTCATGAAGTGCCTGGTCCATGTCTTGAGCCAGCGTTTGGCATCTATTGAGCGGCCGACGAGTTCGGCAAAGAAACATTTTCATTTGGCGTTTGCGTAAAGATCTTTAGGAACAAGCTCCAAGGCAGCCAACAGTCGCAACGTATAGTACATGGCAGACGAACAGGCTGGGGCCGGAACGGAACTCTTGTCCACTAGGACTTTGCAGTGTCCGCCTTTCACAGAGATGGCTCTTTTGGGTGCTTTTGATGCCCCGACCGAGTCGCATGCTCATTGGATCCTTTCATCATTCATCCTCTCCGTGGGTGGACAATTGTTTGTTCATACTTGTGAATGCCTTTACTGACGCCTGCGACCAGGTTTCGCTGCCTGACGCTCCACCAAGATGGATGGGAATGGACGTGCCATGCTTCACATACGCCACACACTGACACCCTCATCTCTTCGGATGTGAGGCACGGTCGAACAAGAACCAACCTACAAGCTCCAGGGTTAGCATCGTTTGGCCTCACACCCATCCGAGATTTAACTATTGACATTCCTCTATTTGGTCTCGCAACTACTTGAAAACCAATCAGCCCTTCTTTCACCATCGAGTCGAAACGAGATGTTGTGGGCTGATGGAATGAACATTCGTTTGCTGCCTACGAGACAAAGCAGTCTCTGAAAAGAGGAATTGATTGCGCCCTGTTGGACGAAAAAGAGCTCGTGGATCGCCACCGTCACGGGAGAATGCAACAATCCCGTCTCACATGAACAGTCGTAGGGTGAGTAAACCAGCGAGAAGACCCGTTGGGAAGGAGCTTTGGCCACATAAAAGGAATCTCGTTGTTTTTGCTTTTCGACATTTGAGCGCTCCACTTGATCGCCAGACATGGAGTCAGTCTGAACACTCAGCGAGAGAGACGGCAATGCGTCCATGGCTGCCACTCTATGCATCCACTCGCCTTGTTTTGAGTTGTTTGCACTGTACCCTGAGGCTTCTCTGAACGTAACCACGACTCGGGTCTTCAAGACGTCAAAGACTGAGAATACACGGAGAGAATCAACCCCAGACTCGCGACCAGGGTCACCACAATACACAGAAGCAGCGCGCGTTTGTGGATTTCTTCCAACGAGTCTGCTGTGGGGCGACGCTTTCTCAACGTCGAACTTGTTCCACACAAAAAGGCGCCAAGTCGCTCGTGAGAGACCAACGAAGAAGTCATGGCCGAGGCCACCGTCGTCGAAGCAAACGCTGCCGAATTGCGCAGGAATTTGGGTTCCACGCTGACCGCAAATGCTCGATGGGTTGTCTCTTTGGAAGCACCGCTGGAAGACCCGTGTTTGGTTCGTCGATGGAATCCATTGAGCGACGCCGGTGCTTTTTCCTTGAGCAAGAGATGGTCGTAGAGTTGCGGCTCCAGTTCGCTTTCCCTCTCGTCTTCTTCTTCTTCTTCTTCCTCTTGCTCGACGTCTTCTTGGTCATCTCTGGAGATCAGAGGCTCATGAAGAGCGTGGTCCAAGTCCTCTTCAAACGATTTGTATTTGGTCGGCGTCCGATGGAAGCGACGCAGAAACATTTCCATTCCACCCAACCAGTCAGCTGGGTAGCTTCAAGATCTCGGAATTATCCACAGTTGATTGAGCTTTCCACCACTTGGAGACGAGCAGAGGAAACCCAAATGGTCGTCTTCTATAGCAAAGAATGGAGTATTTCTTCATCTCCCAAATAGTCTAGGCGGTTAGGATACGTGGCTTTCACCCACGCGACCCGGGTTCGAGTCCCGGTTTGGGAACTTTTTCTTCTCTCTCCTGGGCGGCCAAAGGCCAAAGGCAAAAGGCCAAAGACACTGCCCAAAGGTTGACAATCCATCAACGCCGAGGGACGAACCCAAAGCAAATTGTCACTGGATGATGGATGGATGCTTTCGTGCACTGCGGTGGCAATTGCACCGCTCGGTGGTGTGCGTCCTCTTCTCTTTGAAGACACATCAGGTGGACCTGTCAGTCCACCGACTACCGATGATTCCACACTGTCGCCATCCCAAAGGTCGCTTCACTGTCAAGCTTCGAAGCATTTGCTTTTGGTTTTCAAACGCGTCGCTCGAGTTGTTTGTCTTCAAGGTCCAGCGAGTAGGGTCATGTGCTTCCCAACTCGAGCTCGAGCCAACCCCGACAACATTCTGGTTTGTATTAGCTCATGGGTGGATGGGTCTTCCTTGTGAAGGCTTCGTGTGCACGGAACCTGCCGTTGGACTGACTAAGCCCTCTTTTCAAAAGGGACAGGCGGGCTAAACAGGTTCGTTCAAGCTCCATTTTGTATCGCTCGCGCAACCATTGGCGCTCCAATGTATTCAGAATCACTTCAAAGCATGCCTTCAGGATTATTAGGGTGTTTGGTTTTGATTTGGGACGGCTTGCTTCTATGTTCCATCTGGTCGAAACGTGCTCCTGAAAACGACCACGATGGACAAACCTGCCTTGTTGCTCCAAACACGAGTACGGGCGCTCGCAACAGCCAAGGTACTGCCAACATGGAGCACAACACGGAGCTAATGCCCGGGCTGGGTTGACCACGATATACCCGATAACAGCATCCTTGGTGAACAAAGGTCCTGACACGGGAGGTGGCATTGGTGTCAACAGCGGTGCTTCCAACAAAGGGCGAGGAGCCAATGGTCAAGCGAGTGGTGATCAAATCTCCAGTGATGACAACCCCCTTCGTAGCGTTCTGTGTTTTATGAATGCGGGATGATACTGTGTTTGCCCGTCCGATCTGCCTCAGCTTCTCTTGTGGGTCTCTGTCGCTGCATTGCTACCGGGACTGACCCTCTCAATAACTTGTGAGGCTACAAGCCATCAAGAGAAGGTGCGATAGCATCAAGGCAAGAGCTCCGCTTTTAGTGGTGGGTTCCTGGATCTCCAACCACAGCGAGGACAGCTCTGAGGTCACTGTTCAAGAGCTCCCGACCACAACTGCTTGTGCGTGGCATCGCAAAACCAAAGTCATGGCTGCTCATATCGACATAAATGAAGGGACCGCTTGACAAAGAGGCAGATGGTTGTTTGACTAAAAGAGCCATCGGGGCACAGACATAGTCTGGCTGTGCTCCGACCCAGTCTTTACCGAACGCAAATGGAGGTGTCCATCCTCGTAAAGGGACGGACCTGGTTGTTGCCTTGTTGCTCGCAGCAGCCC
Organism: Paralagenidium karlingii; assembly: GCA_027475765.1. NCBI lineage: Eukaryota > Oomycota > Peronosporomycetes > Paralagenidium > Paralagenidium karlingii. The sequence goes on along the minus strand of JAMFLO010000120.1, from coordinate 54,579 downwards.
CTATCACAAGGGATACCACCATGAGGGCAGTTCGTTTCGCTGGCTCAATTGCATCCACATGAGTGAAGACACACGCAAGGCAACGCTCTTCTTCCCCCAGCAGAGTGCTGCTTTGCATCTTTTGACCAATTCTTGAAGCTTTTGATGGTGTGTGGATCAGGTTGCGATAGCGATACCTCCCAAGATATGCAATCGATACCATGAAATGGCAAAAGATATCGACTCTCCAAACACTTTACATGTATATCTGACGTTGCTGGTCACGAAACGACATGATCTGTGTTCACAGGTATCGACGCTTTGGAGGTCTCTTCTGAAAAGGTCGGTTTGGCTTTGATCCATTGCACCATCTGCTCGGACCCAATCACGACACCAACAGCATCAAACGTTGATTACCCACGCTTTTTCCTGTCCCGCCATCAAAAATTATGTCCCACGACCTCCCTTTTACCTGGTTGATCACTCTTCTTCCTGCCAACTGTGGGGCCATGGGCGGTTCTTCGTCTCCCACAGTCAACGGTAACATTGCTCATTCTTTCTTTGACTCCCTAACCATCACCTCAGCCGATTGCTTTCTTCAATCCATCCATCAACATGAAGACTTGCATCCAACTGCTTGTTGTCGTTCTCGTCGTCCTCGCTGGTCACACCCACGGTGACGACCAAATCCAAGTCAACGATCGCCAACTCCCAGACACTCGAAACAACAATGGTCAAGTGAACAATGGGCAAGTGAACAACAACAACAACAACAATCCGATCGGAGGATTGATCAATGGAGTTCTTGGTGGTGGCAATGGTGGTGCCAATGGCAACCCGATTGGGGGACTCATCAATGGTGTTATGGGTGGATTGACTGGCACTGGTGGTGCTAACGGAGGTGCGGGTGCTCCTGCTCCTGCTCCTGCTCCTGCTCCTGCTCCTGCTCCTGCTCCTGCTCCAGCCAATGGCGATGCCGTGGTTGGTCTGGTGAATGGAGTCGCCGACACAGTGTCCACGGCTGCCAAGATTCTCGGTCCTGCGGTGGATCAGACAGGACAAACCGCTGGTCGACTGGTGAGTGATGTTGGTCACATGGCCCACACGGCATTGGACGGCGTGCCAGCTCTTGCCCACAACGCAGCCAACACTGGCATCCAAGTGCTGGGGGTGGCCAACGAGATCGCTCGTGCTGCTGGCCAACGTCATCTTCGTGGCTAGACAATGGGCCATCAGCAAGCGTATCCCCGATACCTCAAAGTGAACTCGGTCTGCTCCAAATCGACGTAAAGCCATTGGCGGTGCCGCCACTCCAATTCCAGCTGTGAGTTACTGTAGTAGTTACTTGTGTCTCTTGAACGTTGTGTCTGTTTGCGTCTGATCCATCAAAGCAACACCATCGCGTTCCTTTTGTTTGCCATCTGGCTTGTGCTTCCACGTTCCTTCCTGCCATCTGACTGTTTTCTTGGTACCGCATCAAGTGATCACTTCACGTCAAACTCCTCCACTTGAGTACCGTTTCCTGTGAATCATGCCAAGTCTGTCGTTTGCATGCCAAGTCCGTCGTTTGGCAGATGAACGTGAGCAAGCAACGTGGAGCACGTGGTAAACCAACGCAACTGATGGCTGGCATTCCTTGAGTTGTTGGTCTCGTAGACGTATGAACACCAACGGCCAACCGGGAATGAACGAACCTCTTCAGCCTTCATCTTCGTCTGTTCCACCGTTTTTTAGGAGGTTGTTTGAAGTAGGCGCCTGCGTCATCTCCCAACGTTGAAGCGACTGCTGGTATCAGCTGATTCCCGTGGCCGTCTCTTTATCCAACGATGAGTCGGTTGTTCCTGCAAGACTCTAATCAGATGCTTTCACCACGTGATTGTAGAGGACCTGTTTTGTTAATGGACGCTTGTGGATGCAATGGACTGTATGCTCGCAACAGCATGGGTCGGAGAGTAAAGGGCTGCGTTCTGGCCGAACCTTTGGCTTTGCCACTCGACACAGCCTAGTAGAAGCCAGCCACTTGGCAAAAGATTCGTTGAACGTCATCCAGGAGTAGCCACGAAGTCAGCCAGTTTTCCCAGTGCGGTCGTGCGGTGCAGGGTGAGGAGCTCTCTCCTTTCGCGCTCGCTGGTGGATCTTCGACGTCTTCCTCATTCTCCATTCTGCCCTCAACGACTCAAAGCGTTCCAAATCAACTACCAAAACAGCTACAACATTTTCAACAAAACAAATCATGAAGTGCTATCTCCGCGTTGTCGTGGTGGCCCTCGTGCTCCTATCAGGCCAAGTGCAAGCTGAAGGCGAAAACACAGGACAAACTAACGGAGCGCCAGCCGTTGCTGTTCCAAACACCAATACCGCACCAAATAACGCTGGTGCTGGTACGGTGACTGCTCCCAACACGGGAGGTGCTGATCCGATTGGTGCCATTGGAGGACTGGTGAACGGTGTCTTGGGCGGCCTTACAGGAGGTGCTGGGGGTACTGGGGGTGCCGGGGGTGCTGGTGGTGCTGGTGGCGCGCCCAATCCAATGGGTGCCATTGGAGGACTGGTAAACGGCGTATTGGGTGGCCTCACGGGAGGCGCCGGAGGTGGCACTGGCGGTGCTGGAGGAGCTGGAGGAGCCGGAGGCGCTGGTGGTGGTGCTAATCCACTCGGTGCGATTGGAGGCCTAGTGAATGGAGTTCTGGGCGGTCTTACAGGAGGGGCCAGAGGTGGTGCTGGCGGCGCCGCGGGGGGTGGCGGTGCAGCTAATCCAATCGGTGCCGTTGGAGGACTGGTGAACGGGGTCTTGGGTGGCCTCACGGGAGGTGCAGGGGGCGGTGCTGGCGGTGCAGGAGGTGCTGGCGGTGCAGCTAACCCAATGGGTGCCATTGGAGGGCTGGTGAACGGTGTCTTGGGTGGCCTTACAGGAGGCGCTGGTGGTCGACGCCGTCTGCGTGGGTAGAACTCGAATAGCAACGTGATCTTTCTCGTTTTGTTTTTTTTTTCTTTGACAGCTTCATGGCTGTAGCAGCGTTCGATAGTGAAAATGTCTGTGTCGTCAATAGCAGTTTGAGTCAGAGTCCGCTTGAGTTGTGGATGTTGATTCATATGCCAATGATCTGCGCCTTGCTTTTCACTACAGCCAAGCAATGAGATGCTCGACTCCACTGGGTGGAGATGACCGGAAGGGAGTGATCGGCATCCACTTTCGCCTTCAAGAATGAGGGATCTTCGTGAGCCCGCATGGATATGTTGATTGTCAGATCATCAATAATGTGCTGTGTCGATGACTTGGATACCTAACCATCGACCAAGCCTTGGAAGATGTCATACTTGAGATACCTTGCGTCCAAGATGAAAATGGACTCTGCAAACCGTTTAGGCGATTGGGATATGTGGCTTTCACCCACGCCACCCGAGTTTGAGTCCCGATTCCAACTGAGGCGCGATTCAACGCTGCCGGGTGCTGCTGTGTCGCGTTGCTTGCGTTGTTTCTGGAAGCCCAGCAATGGCGAAACGGATGAATCCAATGGATGTGGAAAGAGACCAGAATTCTTTGAACGTGTGACACCTGAATCCGACTGCCTCGTTCGTTGCTTCAAAGCAACAATCTTCAAGGACTCTTGCTGTCTCTCCACATTTGATGTGGGAGTGGCTTGCAGTGGAATGAAACGTAGCACATGGGTGTAAGAAGAGGACAAGCATCGCAGTTACCTTCTGAAGCGCGCTCTGATCAACTTGGTCTGAGTGGATGGATAGATTCTAACCATCCACACAGGTTCAGTTGTTCCAGAGTGTGCATCATACTGCCACTTGGGGTGGACGGTAGAGTGACGAGAGCTATCCGTTTTGGGTAGGAGGAGGTCGAAGGTGCGAATAGTGCAGATACACTGCGCCTTCCCAAAGCTCTCTTCTGTTGGAAACCATCCACCAGAAGCAGAATCCGTCGTGGCCAGTTGGATCAGCTGTGCTGTCGCAGAGCTAAGCGTGACGCTCTCTTCATGTGGAATCGCTGGGTCTGGTGACGATGATTCACGAGGTTGTCTTTCATGCTTCTTTTGGACCTCAACGACTCAACTGCCAGCTGCACCTTTCACCCCCAATCCACCCCATGAAGTGCTTTCTTCGACTTGCCGTGGTGGCTGTCGTGTAGTTGGCCAAGCGGTAGCCGTAAACCTCAGTTGAATCACGTATGCTTCTGAGACCGGAGTTTCCGGTAGCACAGCCAACAATGGTGAGACTGGAACTACTAGAGCCACAGGAACCGTGACGACTGCTCCCAGCAGCGAAGATGGCACCAATACGGCCACCAATGGTGACATTAGTGAGAGTGACATCACTGAATTGGAGAGACTTTTCCCAGAGAATGAAGGATCAGGCGATGGAAATGATGCTGGCGGCAACAGAGAAACTGGAACCAACCTGTCCCAATCGAAAGACGCTGATCGCCTTCAACGTCCTTCGCAAACTGTTCCAAGCATCGTGGGCAGCACCAAAGCTCCTGGTGGTCGACGTCATGTTCGTGGGTAGACGCACGTTCGCGAGATGTCATAATGGAAAACATGTTCAGACGCATCCCCATCCACGATTTGTTTCGTGATCTCTCATCCAGTTCAGTTTGCCACCCGTTCATTCGTCTGTGAAACCCAACAAACGATGAGGCGGAACCGCATGACTGGTTCACTGTCGCTTTGCTTGTCACGTCTCTTCGAACGTTGGACAACAACTAAACTCGAACGCGGTTGCTCCTCACAACACCGCGGCGACCGTGGTGCTGATGGTGCCGATGGTGGTCCCAACACAGAGCGTGCCGATCGACAACTCCAAGCCGTACAGCTTCCAATCGACTTGGGTGGATCCGAGGATGGTGCTTTGGGTATAATGAGAGGAACGGTGGCACTGGCTCTTGATGACACTGAGTGGCACCGTCTTGCAGGCAGCGTCACCAACCGAAGCCGCCGATTATTGAAGCGCTTTCGTATCAATCGTTCGAGATGTACCACCAGTCGTTGAGCTGGATCAGGTGTTTCGGTGGCCAGGTGCCTCAACTCGACTGGAATCGTCAACACAAGTAAAGACGTGATCGAGTGGACACATCGTCCAGCAGATCCTTTTGGCAAAAGGAGTCGCATTCTCATATCACTGATCGTTCAAGCCGAAGCCCAGCACCTTTGCACTGGTTTGTCTTCTCACAACAGCTGGTTTTGTCAAAGAGTCCTGTGCACATTGAAGTTCTCACATTCCATTCCACCGGGTATTCGTTTTCCCAGTATTTCTCCAACAACAATTCCCCCATAAGACCAAAACTTAACACATCTGTTTTCACAGGTATCGACGCTTTGGAGGTCTCTTCTGAAAAGGTCGGTTTGGCTTTGATCCATTGCACCATCTGCTCGGACCCAATCACGACACCAACAGCATCAAACGTTGATTACCCACGCTTTTTCCTGTCCCGCCATCAAAAATTATGTCCCACGACCTCCCTTTTACCTGGTTGATCACTCTTCTTCCTGCCAACTGTGGGGCCATGGGCGGTTCTTCGTCTCCCACAGTCAACGGTAACATTGCTCATTCTTTCTTTGACTCCCTAACCATCACCTCAGCCGATTGCTTTCTTCAATCCATCCATCAACATGAAGACTTGCATCCAACTGCTTGTTGTCGTTCTCGTCGTCCTCGCTGGTCACACCCACGGTGACGACCAAATCCAAGTCAACGATCGCCAACTCCCAGACACTCGAAACAACAATGGTCAAGTGAACAATGGGCAAGTGAACAACAACAACAACAACAATCCGATCGGAGGATTGATCAATGGAGTTCTTGGTGGTGGCAATGGTGGTGCCAATGGCAACCCGATTGGGGGACTCATCAATGGTGTTATGGGTGGATTGACTGGCACTGGTGGTGCTAACGGAGGTGCGGGTGCTCCTGCTCCTGCTCCTGCTCCTGCTCCTGCTCCTGCTCCTGCTCCTGCTCCAGCCAATGGCGATGCCGTGGTTGGTCTGGTGAATGGAGTCGCCGACACAGTGTCCACGGCTGCCAAGATTCTCGGTCCTGCGGTGGATCAGACAGGACAAACCGCTGGTCGACTGGTGAGTGATGTTGGTCACATGGCCCACACGGCATTGGACGGCGTGCCAGCTCTTGCCCACAACGCAGCCAACACTGGCATCCAAGTGCTGGGGGTGGCCAACGAGATCGCTCGTGCTGCTGGCCAACGTCATCTTCGTGGCTAGACAATGGGCCATCAGCAAGCGTATCCCCGATACCTCAAAGTGAACTCGGTCTGCTCCAAATCGACGTAAAGCCATTGGCGGTGCCGCCACTCCAATTCCAGCTGTGAGTTACTGTAGTAGTTACTTGTGTCTCTTGAACGTTGTGTCTGTTTGCGTCTGATCCATCAAAGCAACACCATCGCGTTCCTTTTGTTTGCCATCTGGCTTGTGCTTCCACGTTCCTTCCTGCCATCTGACTGTTTTCTTGGTACCGCATCAAGTGATCACTTCACGTCAAACTCCTCCACTTGAGTACCGTTTCCTGTGAATCATGCCAAGTCTGTCGTTTGCATGCCAAGTCCGTCGTTTGGCAGATGAACGTGAGCAAGCAACGTGGAGCACGTGGTAAACCAACGCAACTGATGGCTGGCATTCCTTGAGTTGTTGGTCTCGTAGACGTATGAACACCAACGGCCAACCGGGAATGAACGAACCTCTTCAGCCTTCATCTTCGTCTGTTCCACCGTTTTTTAGGAGGTTGTTTGAAGTAGGCGCCTGCGTCATCTCCCAACGTTGAAGCGACTGCTGGTATCAGCTGATTCCCGTGGCCGTCTCTTTATCCAACGATGTGTGCTTGTTGGAGGGTGTTCTCCTTCTGGTTTGGACCACGAACTGACCAAAATGCCCGTTCTTCCACCATCTGGTCGTAAAGGGCCTGCCTACCACATTCGAATGGACATTTGTGGAGAACCATCCAGGTGGCAGGAAGGGAAATATTCTGGCTCGCACAAGCAGAGATCCGAGAGTTAAAGGCCGTGTCCTTGCCGCACCTCTGACTTTTGTCACTCGTCAAAGGCTAGTAAAGGCCAGCCACTTGGCAACAGATTCGTTGAACGTCATCCAGCAGTCAGCGTGGTGAAGCATTGATCTGTTGTGGTGTGGTGTCTTGTGCTGGTGTGGAACTCGTTGGTAGATGCTTGACACTCTGCTCATTCTTCATTTGGTCCTCAACTACCAAAACAGCTACAACTCTCTCAACCAAAGCAAATCATGAAGTGCTCTCTCCGACTTTTTGTGGTGGCCCTCGTGCTCCTTTCGGGTCAAGTGCAAGCTGAAGGCGAAGACAACGGGCAAACGATTGGACAACCAGCCGTGGCTGTTGCAAATACTAATACGGCGACTCCCGATAATGGAGCTGGAACAGTGACTGCTCCCAACACCGGAGGTGCTGGAGGTGCCGGGGGCGCCAATCCAATCGGTGCGATTGGAGGGTTGGTGAATGGAGTTTTGGGTGGCCTCACAGGAGGCGCTGGAGGTGCAGGAGGTGCAGGAGGTGCAGGGGGTGCTGGCGGTGCCGGTGGTGCTGCTAATCCAATCGGAGCAATCGGCGGTCTTGTGAATGGTGTTCTGGGTGGTCTCACGGGAGGTGCAGGAGGTGCAGGGGGTGCTGGCGGTGCCGGTGGTGCTGCTAATCCAATCGGAGCAATTGGCGGTCTTGTGAATGGTGTTCTGGGTGGCCATACGGGAGGTGCTGGAGGAGGCGCTGCTGGAGCTGCCAATGGTGCCGGTCCGACTGCTCCTGGTGCTGGTCAGGGAGATCCCATCACCGGTGTCATCTCCGGAGCTGCTGCTACACTCGGGTCGGCGGCCAACATCGCTGGTCCCGTAGCTCAAGAAGCTGCCAATGCTGCTGGGAACCTCGTCAATGGTCTTGGTCAAGTGGCCAACACCGTGATGAGCGGCTTGCCTGCTCTCGGCCAAAACGTTGCCAACACTGGAGTTCAAGCGCTTGGGGTGGCCAATGAAGTTGCCACTGCCATGGGTCAACGTCGTCTTCGTGGTTAGACTCATCCAAAAGCAAGGCGATCTCTTGTTTGGATGGGATTGACAGCTCCATGGCTGTAGTAGCGTTCACTAGTGAAAGAAAGTGAGTGCTTGTTTGTTGGTTGGTGAAGTTGGAATGATGTCTCGTCAATACACTGTTGCAGTCACATGTGTTTAAGCATGCTGGTGTCTTCCTTCTGCCTCTCGGAAGAGCTCTCTTTGACATCAAAAAGCGACGGTCGTGTGCAGCAACCAGGTGGATGCTTTCTCGGAGGTGAATGAATGCAATTTGTTGACCAAGTTGGCGACACTGTCTAGCAGCAAGCGACTCGAAAACGACGCGTTAAGAGATATCCTCCATTCCTACCCGTGCCTTTTTGATTACAGAGCAGGCTTCGATGAGAAAGGAAGCCACAACTTCCGACAACTGATCGTCACCTACCTCAAAAATGAACTGCTGGCTTCACCTGGCCTTTGGATAGTCTTGGATCGGCCATCGGAGAGCTTGACGAATGCAACGATCTCTTTTTCTCGTGACTCGAACTGCATCGTAGACGTTAAGCAGATCGCATCGACTTGTTCTTTCCTGCCTCATGCTAATTCGCGTCAAAGTCTGCAGAGGTTTTTCGGCGGGTGGGGGGGTCGTCGTCAGCCACGCAACTCTTTCTCAGAGAACAGAAACTGCAACTGTTGGATGCGAGCAGATTGCCCGCTTGCTTCTTGACGCGCTCGTTCCACTCGTCAACCAATTGCTGAGCGTCCACAACGACCACCAATATACGTTGCTGGCCGACATTCTAAACAGCACAAACTGTGACCATGTTGACCATACCGACAACAGCTTCAAGTGACTCGATCCAACATCTGCCACCACACGTCACCACAGGAGTTCGATGCTTCACTTGCAAGAGATGCTCGTGAAATCCCATGGATCAACAGCCTCTCTACCTGATACACTCGATAGATCGCATTGCAAAAAGGTTGTCCTTACATTACACCATAAATTAACCACGCTTCAACAGACTGATAGATACAACGTCGAGTCGTGGTCATGCCGCAGGACTGTTGGTCATCGGACGGGTCTCCTGCGCTCGTTGCTGGTTGTTTGACGGGGAGCCTCGCATCACTCGAAACAGAGTTGTTGATGTCGGACCAGCGAGGGTTGATGTGGCTGGCGGCATGATGCGAAGCGAACTCGACGGACGTCCAAGGGCGAACGGAAAAGGAAACATTTGAGAAGCTCCAGGAGCGCCGCGCGCTTCGAGGCTCTGGAGCAGTGAACTGGGTCTTGAACCTGCAGCTGCTGCTCCATCAAGGGCGGGTGGAGGATCGCAGACGGTTGCATCCTTTGGTAGCAAGTTGCCACAAACCAGAAAGTCTGTTCCATCGGCTTCTTCCAATGCGGCGATCACATCGAGTCCAAAGTCGAATCGACTGGTCGAACTGGCTTGGGATTCGTCTCTAGAAGATGAAATGCACGTGATGTTTGCCAGAAAGCCTTGGAAATCGCTGTGTCCGTCCAGAAAGTCCGGAAGATCACTTTTGAACTGGTTCTCGGTAAAGTCACACTCCTTGAGATTCGGTAGGTTGGCAACGGACAACGGAACCGTGCCTAAAGCGCATCGAGCGAATTGAGTTCACAATGCACTCACAAAGCAGCAGCCCAAGTCATAACGAACCTTCCAACATGTTGTCAAAGAGATACAGGACGCGCAACCCAGTCAATTCGCAGAGCGATTCAGGGATTCGACCTAAGGGCAGAGAGCAACAGTTGGTCCATGGTGAACAAACCACCGTCCGTTGACAACCCGCTCGAATGCCAAACCTGAGAATCGGTTGCTGGAGAGATCCAAGTACTCGAGACACGTGCAATCGCTCAAACTCGACGGAATTCGACCTACAGGGTCCATCCCGCATGCCAGATGAGTATTACAGCCGCCACACAAAGCACCTGGAGGTTTCAGACGGTATCATAGCAGAACCTGAGAACTCATTATTGCGAAGTGAGAGCATTGTCAAGCTACTCAAAGCTCCGATCTCACTCGGAATCGGACCGCTCATGCAATTCCCACGCACACTCAGCTGGGTCAACTGTTTGAGTTGACCGATACTGGTCGGAAGCGTGCCCGTGAGACAGTTGAACTGTAGTTGAAGCGACTCCAACTGTGTCAATTGACCCAGTTGAGCTGGAAGAATACCTGCACTCGCCAGGTGATTCATCTCGGGTGAGCACAAACTCAGTGCGATCCATGCCGTTTCCAGAAAGCGGTGGCGCACCGGACAACGAATTCTGAAAGAGATGTAGCTTTTGCAGCTCGTGACACTGGCAGATGCTCTTCGGGATCGCGCCTGTCCCCCCCATCCAAAAGCGTGAGTTTTCCCATGGCTTTTGACATCGATTCGTCATTCGGACAAGTCTCTGTACCTCGATACTCGTTCATGCTGAGATTCACTTCGATGAGTTGCGTCAGTTGTCCAATGCTGCTTGGGATCTCACCTGCCATTGGCATCCAGTTGAATTCGTTCATCAGTCAGCCCCACCAACCACCTGATCTCCACAAGTGGTTCCGAACACTTGCCATGAATATGGTTATTCGACAAATCCAGCACTCGCAAGTGCCGGAGGTGGCCCAGACTCTCACAAAGGGTTCCTGTAGCACCGAATCCGACAACATCAGAACGCACACGATCCCGTTGGGTGTTGTTCCTCTCCATCTCCATGTCCACTCAGCTCACCTTTGAGTCCGTTGTTGGCCAAACAGAGAGCCACCACATGACCATTTTCGACTTGCACCCCAAACCAGTGCTGTGGGTCTACGTCTTGCTGTCGCCAGCCATCTCTTCGCAGCCATTGGACGCCCTGGGACTCGTCAAAGAGTTCCACCAGCGCCTCAATCTCGTCGTCTGGCAGCGCACTCGGCCCTTGGCCCATTCTCGTGATTGCGCTCCACTTAGTGGAGCTGCTACCTGCCTGTGACACTGGACGTTACCACAGTGGCGTCCATACTGGACAGTACACCACACCACGATACAGTACAGTAGTGAACAAGGAACAGCGGTTCCAATGGTGTGCACCACATCAATCCGCCCAAGGGACGAGCATGGTTCCAGTGCCATCCATCCATCAACTCTCCACCATGACGGACCACCAAGCAAATGTGACCGCCACCACCATGGAATTGGCGCCAAAAGCCACCAAAAGCCGCATCAAAAAGCTCACGAAAGAGAAAATATGCCAAGTGCTGCAAGAACCCAACGCTTCTTCGCGAAAAGATGCACTGGATCTCTCCAATCGTGGCATTGAAACCATTCTCACGCTCGATGGCATCCCTTCGCACATCACCAAACTCGATCTGAGCGGCAACCAATTGACCAAACTGAGTGATCTGAAACGCGTCAGCCAATTGACCATGTTGAAACTGACAGGAAACCAGCTCAATGGCGAGGTACGTGGCAGTTGTCTGTGGAAAAGATCGCTCCATCATTGGAAGGAATGGCAAGGTCACCAACTGACGATGATGATACCTCTTGCTCGCGCACGACAACAGGGACTCACCGAAGTGCGCTCTCTTCAAAAGCTGCACATCCTCAACATCGCCGATAACAAAGTTTCGCGTATCACCAGCGATGTCTTGCGCAATTTGCGCAACTTGAAGGGGTTGGTGCTCAACGACAACGCCATTTCGTCCATGGAATGGATTCCACGCCTTCCCGAATTGAATTCGCTGATTTTGAGTCGCAATCGTGTCGCGACGATTCCACCAAGTTGTATTGATCGGTTGTCGGGACTGAGCAAACTTTCATTGTGTGTGAGAGCTGTAGTTTTGCCTGTGCGCCCAACGGTGCTTGGAGATTGGTACTGACACTTGTTGATGCTTGGTTGGACACCCAACAGAACCCACAATCGTCTCAAAGAGCTGCCCGATCTGAGTGGATGGTGTGAACTGGTGGAACTTCGTCTCGCACACAACCAGTTGAGTTGTATTCCAGCCAAGGCGCTCGCGAAACTCAGTAATCTCAAGATTCTGGACCTCGGCCACAACCAGATCGACGACTGGGAGAGCATCGAAGCACTCGCACAACTGCAGCAACTGAAGCAGCTGAATCTCAAAGGAAACCCCATTTGCGGCAAACCATTGGAGCAGGCGAAAGAGGAAGGCATGGACATCAAACAGGCCAAAGAGTGCGAACGCAAACTGAAGCAATACAACTTCAAGATCAAACGTCTATTCCCGAATCTTGTGGTGCGCGACGGCACACGGGTGCTCAACAAGAAGACCCATGGGTATGACGCCGAGGCAGAGAAGAAGAAGGCTGACAAAGACGCCAAGAAGAGCAACAAGCAGCACCACAACAAGAAGGATGATCACAAATCTGCTGGGGATTCTGAGACTGGCAAGAAAAACAAGAAACGAAAGTTGAAGGATAGCGAGAATCCAGAACCTGACACCGTGGCTCAGGGTGTAGTTGCTGAAAACAGCGCGTCAACCGAACTTAACCACCACCAGCAAGAAGAACCAGTCAAGAAAAAGCATAAGCGAGAGCACGAGAAGAAGGTATTCAAGAAGTCGCAACACAAAGAAGAACAGCATCAGCAAGAGGAAGAGACGTCTTTGCCCTCGTCAGCAGCATCAGAGGACCCCAATAAGTCCAAAAAGGACAAAAACTCCAAGAAAGACAAGAAGGCACCCAAGACCAGCAAACAAAAGGATCAGCTGCGCACTGGCGTGATGCAAGTCAAACACTTGAAGAAGAAAACACTCGCTGTAGCGGCACCAGTGATGGACCCGGTTGTGGCACCAGTTGCTGGGTACTCAGGCACCGAGTTGGGTGGCTGGGATTAGAACAATTAACCGATACAATATAGTTGCCCCCGTGTATCCGATAACGTCGCTTTTCTATCTGTTATCTAACGGATTCTAATGTGTTGCTTGTTTTTTGAAGCATCTCCCAAGCCCCAAACGCAAGGAGCCAACAAGCGAAGTCCAAAGGCCAAAGCCAGCGAAATCCAAGCGAACCGCCAAGATGAATCCGTTGACGAGTCTGTTGGGCGCCATGATGGCATCCCCCGCCAAAAACGAGAAGAAGAACGAAGTGAGTAACTGATGCAATTGCTCTTGCGATTTCGTTTGGTGGTCCTCAGGACACTTGGGGTTGACTACAACCAGAGATACAGCGCCAGATGATATGCATGAGCCACAAGAAAGGGAAACAAATGCCTAACGGCCTGTTTTGAATGACATGTTGTTGCTGTAGGAGCACATTGCGGACGTCGCAGACCGTGCGCATTTCCGACTGGAAGACGACCAGCCTGCGCTCAAGAAAAAAGGCCACCAAAAGCATCAGAAATACTCCAACGCTGAGAACGCGCCCGAGGTTCCTCGTCGATACATCAAGCCCTCGCACTCGGACACCAAACAGTTCGACACGTACGCCGCCAATTCCTACGAGTCGGCCATCGCCATCTCCCAACTCATGAAGGAACGCGAGCTCTGAGCCGCTTGTCAGTGTGAGTGCGTGTGTTGAGGGGGCGGACAGCAGGAGAAAGATTTTAAATGAAAAGCATCAAATAGTAAGCGAGACGGTGACCAGAGCAAACCACTTCATAAGCGCAGACACAAAAGGGACTTGTGAGGTTGTATCGAAAGCGTCTGTTCTTTCCCAGCAACCAGGAGGACGGCAAGGGCAATATGACGGTAACACAGCGTTGACAGTGCGAGCACGAGGATGATTATGGTTTCAGGTGCAGCACGAAGGCGAGCCAGGCAACTGCTGAGTGGATTCTTCTTCCCGCGCATTGGCATACAGATAGATCTGGAAAAGACGTGGGGAGGTCAGAAAGGTATTCCGGCACAAAGCGACAAGAGATCAATAGGGAGCCACGTCTCCAGGAGACTCACTTTGGTGCCTTTGAAGTCTTCGATGGTCGTCGGCGTCCATCCAGGAATGGAAAACACATACGACACCACCCGTACATGGCGCTTTCGCGCTTCTTCCAGTCTGTTGATTGAACATAGCCATTGCCAAATGCCATTGCCGAGGATCCGTCCCATTTCACACACCATTTTAGCTGTTGAAGCTTTCCATCAACCAGCCATCGCAGCTTGACGATGGTCATCACTTACTTTGGCAGCAACAAACGAAGCCCCTAGTACCAATTAGACTCCATGAGCAGACCATTCTCGACACCATCGGATCATCAACAACTGGACAAAGTCTATACCTGTGGCACAAGATACACAAACAACGCTGTGGCAGAAGATAGATCTGCTTGCAAGGCATCCTGATGACGCAACTCAATGCGGTTCGCCAGGTCTCGCACAGCAGTTGGCGCGTCGGCTTCCGACACAATGCGCTGGTCGCTCCATCCCAGACCGCAAGTCAGGGTCGTTGACGCTCCAAAGCCCTGACGACTCACCTGGAGATTGGCTTGTGCACGATCAATCAGCTCTTGCTGGTACTCAACGCCAACACATCTACGCAACACCCAAAGAAACCAGAAATCACCTCCTAAGTATCGTCGTCGTGGGGACTGCCGATTCTCTTGGTGGTGTTTTTGGACCTTTTCACTTGGGAATGCAGCGCCGCGTGGATCACCATGCGCGCATCACCACAGCCCAAGTCGAAGATCACGTCCTGATCGGTCAGCGTTAGCAGCTCCAGAGCTTTCTGCAGCACTACTTGGCTGCTGGGAGAGAACGGCGCGAGTTTTGGACCGAGATCTGCCACGATGTCTTGTTCATGACTCCCACTCATGGGACAGGGACAAAAATATGGATGGCAAGCCGACCAAAGTGGCTCCATAATATGGATGGAATGGAACCAGCACTGACGGCATCATGCTGGATGTCGGCTATTGCCATCGCTTGTGGCGGCTGGTTGATTGGGGCCCAAAAGGCTCTCAAGTCAGCTGCGGATCCGTTTCTCGGATCCAAAATAGGTCAGAGGCTTCTGACGTACAGTGCCGCATTGACCATGGAAGAAGCAGATGCTAAAGCTCAAGTCAAAGCTCTTCCTCCAGAAGAAGAAGAAGAAGAAGAACAGGAAGAGGACCACAAAGCCTTTTCGTCCATGTCAAGTGCGGACAAACAGCCAGTTGTGAACGCATCGCGAGAATCCATGAAGCCCATCCATGAAGATGAGACCACGAGTCTAGAGACCAACCACATCCAACTCCCACCTGAAGACCCAAACCAAGAGCGACCACCTTCTAGAGGTACCATCGGCGCCAAAGACCAACCATTGCACCAGCCACCGGACGAACAGCAGAACGTTGACGACACAGGTCCAGTCAGTGAGCAGCTCACTGCGCGCTTTGACCGTTGCCACTTGCAGACTACTGGCACTGAACTCGATCTCTCGCATCTCTCGCTTGAGGAGTTCCCGCGAGAAGCCTTTGCGAGGTTCCCCATGCTGCGCAAACTTACCGTGCGAGGCAACAACCTCACGCAATTGCCAAAAGACTTTGCCGGGCGATTCCCGTGGCTGGTCACGTTGAATCTCTCGCAGAACCAAATTGCATGTCTTCCAGAAGAGCTTACGGGCATGAGGCATCTTCAAAAGCTCTGGCTCCAAAACAACCGACTCACCAGACTTCCTGAAGCGTTTGCGCTGCTGGAAGCGCTGGAAGAAGTGAATCTGGTCGACAACCAGCTGCAGAGCATTGACGATGTCAACTTTGGGCGGCTCAAGCGGCTCAAAGTGCTACTTCTTGCACGAAACTCCCTTCCGAGAGTACCTCGCAGTCTCTGTGATGCACCGCATCTCCAGATTTTGGATCTCACCGGAAACGGCGAAATGACCGGCCTACCAGAGAAACTCAAGCGTTTGCATGAAAAGAACGTGATCCTCCACTCTCGAGCCAAACGACGTGAGTTGATTTCGAGAGCATTACGTGTGCGGGGCGCCGTGGCAGCGATTCTTCACTCTTAAACCCGGCTATTCTATTGTCTTGTCCTGTTCGTTTTGTGCTTTTCTCTCTTGTTCTTGCACGGCCCTCCGACCGAAGTAGAAACCCATTCATTTGCTTTCATCCATTTCCATTCACTCGGCTATCCACCACGGAAGAAACTTTTGAAACGAGATCAAATTGGTCTTTGGATCGACGCAACTGGCGATCGCCACTTCTAGTTCTTCGACGTCAAACTCTTCGCCCAACTCGTACGCGAGTGACTCAAACTGCTTGGGGGTGATCATCCCAGTGTGGGACTTGTCAAACTGTTGAAACGAGTGGCGAAATGCTTCAAAGCGCTCTTTGCTCAGACCCAACGCGTCGAAATCGAGATCGTAGGCTGCGTCCATGTGGCTCTTGCTTTCGTCGTGTGGTGCTGCGTTTGTTGAGCGTCTCCCCAAGTGCGCCACGCGACCTTTCAGGACCTCGGATCAAGTCAGTTGGTACTAAGTATGTGGCTTCAACGGACAGAGTATGCTCCAGGGCAGAGATCTTCAATATCTTTGTGTTGCTTCAACGCTACCACATATCATCGTTTACACTTTATATCACATAAATCTCTTCATACACTGATCGCGCTCTTCTCACACACATGTCTGCGATCACTCACAACTTGATCGCTTATCATAAGCCTGCAACAGCGCCTGCACGACTTCACTGGCCGTTGGTCGATCCTTGGGATTGCTCGACAAACACGCCAGAGCCAACTCACGGATCGGCTCGGGACAAAACTTGGAAAAGGACGGCTTTAGACTTCCCATCCAGACCAGTTGCATCACACGTATTGGTTGTAACTCGGCGCCCATTGAATTGCGAGCGTCGTCAAACGGCATGGTGCAAGTGTCGATCTCCGACAGTACCACGCCAAACGAATAGATATCGGCCTTTTCAGAGTACTTCTTGCCAGACAACAGTTCTGGGGCGCTCCACAATGCAGTGCCGACGTCCGAAGTCATGGTTTCATCGTAATTAGCACTCTCAATACGACGGCTGATGCCAAAATCACTGATCTTGCAGCCCAGACTCTTGGTAAGCAGCACGTTTCGAGATTTGATGTCCCGATGAATCACAACGGGCTCACACGAGTGCAAATAGTCCAGTCCTTTGGCGATATCCAAAGCAAATGTCATCTTGGTTTGGGTCCAATCCAGTTCCTGGCCGTGCTCCTGCAAGTATGTCATCAGATCACCGTTCTCCATATACTCGGTCAGCAACGACAGGTTCTGCAGCGTGTTCCACGCGACACCAAACATTCCGAGCACGTTTGGATGGTTGAGATGCGCCATGAGCCGAATCTCTTCGCCAAAACTTTCCCATTCCATCAAGCTATTGCATCTTTCTCGGAGCAACCGCTTGATCGCGACTGGTTTTCCTTTGTAATCACCGTAATACACTTCTCCGTACGCTCCTTTTGTGATCAACCGCTTCATGTTTACATCAATAAACGGCACGCGCTTGGCAAAAACTGCTGTATCAGACGCAAGCATGTCCAACAACCGAATGGAGCCACACATGTTGCCACTTTGGGTGGACTCTGTTTGTTGTGTATGATCTGACATCGTATCATACAAGTCTTCTTTGACAACGCACTGCGAGACCACGCGATCTTCACAAGAGGACGGGTTGTTGGTATAATGGTCCAGTACTTTCGAAGCTCTTTGATCATTATGCCGATTCCGTCGTCGCCACCAGAGAAAGCCGGCCAAACTGAGCAAGGCGATGGCGCCAACAACGAGCCAGAAAATCGTCCATGTCGAAGTCTTGTGCTTGCTTCGTTCGTCCTGAAGCCATTTAGAGAGCAACATGTCCCGTGACGGTTCACAAAAGCCATCAATATCGCCATTGTTGTCGTCTCGACACGGAATGATGAGCAACGGAAACGATGGACACGTCGCCCAGCTGCCGGGGTCGTTTTTCGTGGCGATGTGGATTGCACGAATGGAAAAGTTGGTGCCATTGTTGACCGACTGGTCGAACCACGTGTGGTGCACTAATAGGGTCTGTGGGATCAGCAAGTCGTCGTATCCGCCCGAGCTCCACATTGGGGCGTGGACATTGCCACTGCCACCGTGGGCAGCACAAAAGCTGGCGTTGCCCATTTGGTAGCCGTTGCAAAACATGGACTGATAAAACACGCTGCCGTCGGGCGTGGAGCAACGTCTCGCGATGCAGCCGGACTCGTCAAAGCCCTTTTTGGACACGGCAATGTCGGCCATGCGAAGGCCACACTTGGTCTTGATGGGGGTGAACCCGCCATTGTCGGGGTCGCCGACGTAGCCAAAGCCCCACAGCGTGGCGTGTTGCAGCAGACCTGGCAACTCGTCAAAATCCAACGCAAATTCATTGTTGAGCGCTTTGCGCACGGCATTTGGCACGGCTTTGGAGTTGACTTTCGGCACTTGGTCGCCCAGCAAGTAGCGCTTGTAAAACTGTTGAACGAAATCCGACGTGGTGCCGTCGTAGCGCAGATCGCCCGTCATGTCGAGTGGTGTGGCATTCAACGGCGTCGAAGAAGAAGTGTTGTTGTCTTGTGCAGCCAGCACCACCCCGACGCCCATACCAAATCCACCACCACCCCTCCATGGCGCAAAGGTCGCCGTCGCCCCGGCCACGACGAGAGAAATCCAGCGACGCGTTCGACAGAAACGGCCCATTGCGCAAAGTGAACGAACTCCAAACAATCCACTTGAGTGGCTTGAGGTTTGGGGCCTCCTGTCAAACCAAGTTGTCCGCGCCTTTTCGGTCTCTCAAGACAAGAAAAGAGAGAGAACAATCGGCGCTTTCCCTTGGTCGCGCCATGTGGCATCCAGTCAACTTGATCTCTACCACCTGATGTACAGTCCAAGTGCAAAAGCCAGCCAGGCCATCCACCACATCACGGTTACACACCATAGACTGCTGAACTGACCACGAACTCTACATGATCCACATCTACAGTACATAGAGTACTTAGAGTACTGCAGATTCTGCTGGCAACGAGCAAGCATTGGTGTTCACTAACGGAAGCTGGTTAAAAACACCCACTATACAAAACACAAGATCAAACGACGGTCTGATCCAGTGATTTAATCCCACGTACACACCTCAGCAAGACTGCCGGCTGTTTTGGTCGTTACGTCAGTGATTCAACAAAAGTGCTGACTACCTGGTACACTGTACCATCAGGTCCTGTCGCAGCTGCCTTCAAGTCGTAGCGCTCGTAGCACTCGTTCTGATTGGCTGTTGGGTGTTCAAGGCGCGGTCTTTGCCTCTTGGGATGATGCAGCGCCGCGATTGGCTGAAATTAGGAGGCAACCCCGATCATAAGAAGCTGGAGCCGGCACTTGAAGCGTCACACCTAATGCTGCCAAGATGCCACTCAGTAGCAGCATCCCAATCAGGTGGCGATGGCGAAAGGCATCAAGAAAAGCGACCTCCCCTCCCCCCCCCCCCCCTCTAGGGGCTTCTTCCACTTATTCCTCAAAGCAGAAGAACCGTCCGGTCGCGTCCCCAGCCACTTCATTGCTCATGTTCTTGTTTGAACGATAAGCTCCCGCTCTCTCACTGATTCTTCTTGAAGCTTTCTTTGCCTCGATTGACTCTGGGTCATCAACGTCCAACGTCGCCTTCGTGTCGAAAGTGCTTGTGACGGCCCGTGCCATCGGCCTTTGTTGATCCTATCACAAACCAAAAACCAGACAACATGACGTCCAACGCCACCAAGCAAGCGCCAAAGACCGACGCGCATCGCACGAATACCGGGTTGTTCCAAACCGTCGTCTTCTCGCGCAAGAGCACCAATCATGGACCCATTGGCGATCGCAATTCGTCCCATTCGCCGCCAAAGGCTGCGACCATGCGAAAACCGCTGGCTGATCTCCACGCCAACCCGTTGGCGTCAATCGTGCACCAGACCGATCGCAATGGGAAGCAACAAAGCGTCAACGGCCTGTTTCCAAACACTTCTGGAGGCAACGGATCGCCGTCCAAGACTGCGTCCCTGAGGGTCTTTACCAAACAAGAAACCGACAGCATCAACGGCGGCCCCCACGGCATCAGCAAACTCTTTGCCAACATTTGGTCGGCGCTCGGCATCTCGGAACAACAACTGACGGCCCAAAAGAATGCGCTCAAGGGCCCTTCGGCAACCAAAGCTGCGGTCGCGAGCCAAAAGTCAATCGAGACCAGACGAACCATCATTGGCCCCCAGGCACCGCAGGACAAAGGCAAGAAGTGTCTGGTGCTGGACCTCGATGAAACACTTGTGCACAGCTCTTTCAAGGTGAGTAGTCGACCCTCTGCCCATCCAACCGCTTTGCTCCACTGACGGCCGGTTGGGTTTTTGCATGATGCTGATTAGCCGGTGTTGAGTCCCGACTACGTGATTCCTGTGGAAATCGAGGGCGTCGTGCACCAAGTCTACGTGTGCAAGCGTCCAGGCACAGACATTTTCCTCAAAGAAATGGCCAAGTACTTCGAGATTGTCGTGTACACCGCAAGTCTGAGCAAGGTACGATGTGTCTACGCGAGCTTGAAACGATCTTTCTCCTCTGACTCGTCGTTTCGACTTGGGTGATTGTGATTTTGCGGCGGCATGTAGTACGCAGATCCGCTGCTGGATCGTTTGGATCCGGAACGGCTCATTCGCTTCCGACTGTTCCGCGAGCACTGCGTGCAGTACGAAGGCAACTTTGTCAAAGATTTGTCACTGCTGGACCGCGAAATCACCCAGACCATCATCGTCGACAACTCGCCCATGTCATATCTCTTCCATCCTCGCAACGCAATAGGCTGCTCCAGCTTCATTGACGACGTGAACGACCGCGAACTGGACTCAATTGCACGCTTTCTGGTCAGCATCCGCGACGTCGCAGACATTCGAAGCCACGTTTCTTCGTGGACGGCGAGTTATTAGCTTTCTCTTTTTTTTCTTTTTGGCAGGCGACGTTGCCCTCCCCGCCCCGGAAGGCAAGTTGTCGCTTGGGTTATAGATACGAAACCACGATAGAGATTGAAATGCAAACCGTGCGTTCTGAATGACAATTGCCTGGGCTCACCCAGTGATGTTTTGGTTTTCTGGTCGGGGTCGACGGTGTGTTTCTTACACATCAACGACATTGGTGGGTGGCATCCATCGTCTTCCTCTCCATCAACTACCGACGCATCCGTCGAAAGGGTCGGTCCAAAGGATCATGACCGAGTTATTCTTAGCAAAGCACACCATCGCGATTTGCAATGGCAGAACATAAGACGCCGCGCCATCCATCATCCACCCCAGAACACAATTGATCAACTTTTGTGCCATGGCTCAGGCGTCTCCTGCCACTCTGCAGCCGATCGGACAAGGTGACGGCCAACCCCAAGGAGGTGCTGGTGCTTCGTGGGCCTCCGATATCCAAAAGTACCAAGTGAGCAAAGCCCAAATGACCTTTCTGGTCCCCGCGATCCTCTTTCTGACGACGTCCGTTGTGTGCTGGGGATGACAGCAAGCGAAATGTGTCTTGCCTTGGGCACCGGAACAGCGCGTTCCCATCAAACACGTCACACGATACGAAAAGTCCAGGCAAGAACGAGAGTACGACGTCGTGCTGGGCAAATTCCGCGATGCCGAAAAGGTCACTTCCACATCTAGCAAGACTTGGCATCCATCAGCACTCAATGTGGTGGGTTGCTTTTAGGAACTCGCTCGAACCCATCAAGAGCAGAACAAGATGGATGCGGCACTTGCAAAAGCACGGGTAAATCCTCCACTGAGTGGTTCTGATGAAAGGCTGGTTTGACCAGAGCATCTTGAATGACGACCATGCGTTGATAGGCCAAACAACTGCGCTATGTGCAGCGCAATCACTTGATCAACCATTCACCACAATTTCCTGCGGCTAACGATCAAGAACAGCAACATGCAGCCCAGCAACAGTCCCGACCTCGACGACACAGCGGCGTCGAGTACAACATCATCAATCACACGGTGCTTCCCGTGACCAACCAGAACTCCAACCAGAGCCAACGACGAGAAAGAGACCCCAATCGATCACGATCTTTGGCACTTCCACCTTCGGCCCAGGCCTCCATCCCCAAGCGCGACTTCAATATTCTCTCCAACGAGTTCTACCAAAACCATCAGCAGCGCTTTGATGACGAGACTCAACGGGCCAAACACACCGCTTTGGTAAAATTCCGCAAGAGCCACGACTACGATCCCATCCGTGTGCGGTTTTACGAAGACTCAAAGGAGTCCCATTTTGTCGCCAAGCGCCAGCAAGAACAAAACGTTCACGGCCTGGACCGCGTATTCAAGCTGCCACCCTGTGATCAATTCAGTGAAGGACGCGCCTACAACATTGTCAATCACCACGTTCTCAACGAAAAGACGCTGCAGGTCGTCACAAAGGGCGAGACCTTGGCGCTCAACAAAATGCAAAAGACTGGCATTGAAACGCTCATGCACGAAGCCGGCCAGCAGAATCAAGAGCTTATGGACGAAAGATGCCTCAACCGATTTGCTCATCAACGCAATGCAGCATCCTATGCCCATGGCTACGATGTGGTGACCAACCAGCCATTTGTGGGTCGTGAGGCAAAGAGCAAGATGCCCACACGCACCCACACACCTGCAAGAGCATGGCAATTGCTTGAGGGAAGTCGATCCAACAACATGAAGCCTCGAGCATCAGTATCCTCTGTTCCAGCGTCGACAATGGTGAAAGAGTCAACACCCAACATTTTGGTCATTGAACAACACGAATAGATAAGAAGAGACTCGAGCAAACTCCACACCTCACAATGAACAACAAACCCAAAGCTGGAACCCGAATCGACACATAAGGGAGCAAACCTGCCTAACAACCACCCGCAGAAGGGAAACGATCACTACTTCCCAACATTTTGTTTTGCTATACTTTGAGCCCTGTGAAGGCCCACACCTCGATCGTATTGCACTGAAACTCTTCAAGTGGGGAAAGCGGTGGTGAGTCAAAAGTCTCGCAGGGCCGAGTAAAACCTCGTGCTTCATCCAACTGGATCGCTAGAGCAATTCCTTTGCGTCCACCACCGATAAACAAACAGTTTCGTTGTGTGTACATGAAAGAGTTCTCAAACCCAGACCAGTAATAGGCGTTGAGTTGAGGACTTAACCGGAACACGAAGGCTCGTCCATTCCCGAACACTGTGCTTGAATGGTGCCACGCAGAAGGGCAAAACGCTAAGAGTACAAACACACGTACACACACACGAAAGTAAGTACAAATGCCGACAATGCTCAGAAGTCAATCGTAACCTACCACCAAAAACGTTGTCTTCGTTGTCCTTGACGACCATCACTGTTGGTCCTTTGTCTTCCAGCTGAGCATAAAAGCTCAGCAGATTCCATCCGTGGATACGTGTTGAATATGCCAGATTCATCTCGTTGCATGACAAAAAGGACGGCAGCGAATCTCGCAAGAAGCGAACATGGCGCACTGTCAAGATCGACGACGACTGGCTTGTCTGAGGGTTACTCCACAATCTGAATTGATCGCTTTTGTTCAATTGGCACGAAAACTCTCGAAGTTCTTTCAGAGGAGGCAAAGCACGCAGATCTCCAGCACTGCCCACAGGTGACAAACACGAAACTACAGGAAACTGATGTTTGGCAATGTTGGAGACGCTCACACCATCCCCAGCTGCTGCAGCACGCATGGATGCGCGCCTGTACTCGGCAGTATTGGGAAACATTGACCGCGCCATTGACCTTGAAGAAAGCTTCTTGGGTGACTGGAACAATGTATCTACATACCGGCGGTACGCCGTTGGACGTCGAAACACCACGTTGATTGGTGGTTGAAGCTGCAACAAGAAGTCCATCAAATCCTCGGTCGGCCAGCGAGAAACGGAGCGGTCGTCGTTCACTTGCATAACGACATCACCAACTTCCAATACGTCGCTATGGTTCTTTGGGTCGTATACTTCGACGGTGCCGTAGAGACGTGTCGACGGTGCGAACTCGACTTGAATCGGCGTCTCGTTAAAAGTGACATCGAATTCTCCGATTTTGGATATCTTCGTCTCTGTTTCTTTGCTCGAAGCAGCTGCAGCTGCCACTGCCGCCGCAGCAATGACAGTTGCAACACCCGTCGCATCCACAACACCTTCAGGAACGGAAGCTGAATTGGGTGCAGCAATGACTTCAGCAGCAGCCACAGGCTCGAGCTCGTCGACTGGTTTTTCATCGCTATCGTCTCCTTTTGACTGGGAGGAGTCAGATAAAGGAGCTTCTTGATCGGGTTGGAGATCAACATCATATTGGCTAGGCGTGTCTTGCTCCTGCGCAAGCCTCTGATCGCTCCGTTCGGCCAAAACCATCGATTGGCTTCTTCGTTTGCGCAGGCTGCGGTTTTTCTCCAATTCGATCTGCAGCCCGCGTTTCCACTGGTGAGAAGACGCGCGCGAGAGTCGAAATTTGCTCGGTGACACACCAAAGTAATCGCACGAAGTCGGGTACATGGCGGTCACCAGTGAATGGGAGTCCGAGCTGCCGTAGCGACTGGGCCGGCGAAAAGTCAGCACAATGGGACAGCTCAAGCGCTGCAAATAGATGGCGAGTTCTTCACGCGACAAATGCGCTTTGGCTGGGTCTCCGTTGATGGCGATGATGACGTCGCCCATTTGGATGGTCTGCCAGCACTTACCCTGGCACGGCGATTTGCACTGCGTGCAGCAAGGTGAGCGCGAACCGTTTGGCTGCTGCTGCTGCTGCTGCTGCTGCATTGGCGGGCTCAAGGAGGAAAACGATCGCGACCGCGCGCGGGCCATCGTTCTCGCCGGGGAAGCCGAAGTCAACGATGTGTCGACCCGAAGATTCGACCAGGAAGACGGTGGTGACGCCACACAGGACGACGACGCACGACGAATGGTCGTGGTGGTGCGCTTGGGGCTTTTGCTGGTGCCATTGCTTCTTGGAGTTGCACTCTTCCCGGGGGTTTCGCCATCGCCATTGCTGGTGTCTTTGTTGCTTGGTCTTTTGCTGGCATTGACGTTGGGCGTCAATTGCTGCAGCCCCTGGGCGAGTGAACTGACTTCCCAGGTGCCGTAGAGTTGCGTGGAGGGCACCAGCCCGATGCCCAGCGGTTTGGTCTCAAAGCAGACATTGAATTCGCCGTCAAAGGCCTTGGGCACATAGCGATTGAGGTCCACAAAGGGCTCGCTGACCCCACACACCACGGCGTCAAAGAGTCGCTTGACCAGATACATGCTGCTTGCTGCTTGCTGCTTGCTGCTACTTTCCTTTTGGACTTGTGGGCACTTGAAGATCCACCAAGCAGCTTGGTTGACTTGGAGGAAGAAAAGGAAAAGAGAAGCCAACCGGTAAAGAAACCGGTGGGGCGGGAGGAGCAAAGGAGTTGTTCCGCCTGGGACATGACAGAACGCTGGCTCTATGCTGCAGTTAGTAGTAGTCTCGAGGTGCAACTTGGACGGGAGACATGACGAGCTGGATACAATCGTCAGTGCCGCGCGAGCGAATGGTCAAGCTGCCATTGAAATTGCGCTTCCCATTGGTGCTAATGGTGCTGGTAATGCTCAAATTGTGGGGTGGAAGGGCCGAGCAGGTCCAGAGCGAGCGGTGGTCTCCACGTGGACCAGCAGAAGAAATGGGATCATTCCGCTTGGCAACGCGTCGACGTCGACACGAGTCACTGGATGCGTGGCGACGAGAAGTTAGAACCCAAGTGAGGAGGAACCCGGTAGAGAATCAATACTACACCCGCAAGCAACTGGTGCAGGAACTGCATGAACGACTCGTCGAATTCCTTGGGATTTGCGCAGCCGAGGATCCCAGGCATCATTCACCTCCTCATGTCAGCGCAGAGTGTATGCGACCCCTGGAGGTGATCGCTTGGGCGGCTCGTCGAGCGGAATGGATTGTCGATTTGGTTGATCAATCACCACCACCGAGTGTTTCCCACCGAAATGCGCGATATGAAGCATCTGCTTTGAAGCAGTGGCACATGCAAGAACTACCGATGCGAGCGACGCCTTGTCCACGCAATCCCGCCCCTGAAGCTATGAAAACCACCGTCGACCACCCAGAGCGAGCCGAGACTTCTGTGTCAACACCCGAATCCTCCAAAACCGACGCGCCAGAGCTTCCGTGGCCGCCGTCGATCGACATCATCCACGACAATCTGCCCAGCACCAACCCTTCCCAAGCGGCCGAGACGGCGTCGTCCCGAAGTAGTCGTGGAATGCTGGTCGTGCTGCTGTTTGTCGCTGCCATTCCTGCTGCGATTATCATCGGCACATTGTTTCTCTACAAACAAAAGACTTCATCTGTGTAGGGAGGCGAAAAGAGAAACGGACCCTCGCGCTTCTACCAGTTGTGCTCGTCTTCCAATTTGGCAATCTCGTCCTGGAGATTCACGAGCATGTGCTTGAGGTTGTCGACGTGCTCTTTCTCTTCGTCGATGCCAAAAACGAGTTCTCGCAGTTTGCGTTTCTTCTCTTCGAAGAATTGCCGTCTCGCCGCTTTGTTGCGACGCGTTTCTTGGCGAGCTAGTCGCTTCGCTTCGAATTGCGACTCTCGTGCAATGGCTTTGGCCTCTTCTTCTTCTTGTAACTTGACCTGCAACCATGCTCGAGCCTACCTCACAGCGCAACAATGAGCCCTATTGAACCGCATGATCTCATCCTCCAAACAACTAAGTTCACCTCCTCAGGGTCGCCTGTCAGTCGAAGTGCCTTGATGGCCAACAGCTTGGGATACCCCTGAAGAAAAGCAAATGTGTTACTACACGTAGCACTCAAAAGGCGACCCCCCCCATCCAACCAACTCACTTCTTTGAGCAAGGCAACAAGTTCGGGCGACGCTCCTTTGCAGTCCAACGCCAGTTGCTGCTCTTTGATGCGCTTTTCCAACAGCTGACGCACTGCTTTGCCATTCTGAATCGTCTTGTGGATCACTTTGTGGGCCATTGAGCGAGCGCGACGTCTTCGTTGCAACATGGCTCGGGCACGTTCGTGTTTGGCCGTGGTTTCATAGTCCTGGCATCTCTCACTTGCATACCATGCGAAAAACTCATTGAAATCGACATTTCCGCTTCCGTTGGTGTCCAATTCACGCATGATCTCTTGCGCACGTTCATGGGTGACAGGTTCGCACAATTCGTTTCGCAACAAGTCGTAGAACTCCTCCACATCGATCAACCCAGAGCCATCTTGATCTGCTCGCTCAAAGGCTTCCTGGGCTTCGGTCAACAGTTCCTGTCTGCGACGTGGATCCACCAACTCCACCACCTCTTCAATCTCCTGGTCCTGTTCTTGCTCCAGTGATTCTTGTTGTTGTGTTTCATCATGACCCCCTTGGTCTGTTTCTTTTTCATCGTCGTTGATGGCATCACTGCGTTGGGCAGAGACGCGCTTCGTGCGGCCCTTTTGGTTTTGTTTGGTCCTTGGTCGCAGACGCGTCGACAAAAACACATAGCGTTTGATCCTTCCATCCCATTGACGTCTCCAGGTTTCGCCGTCAAAATCAAAAGTCTCTTGGTCAAAGTAAAAGTCGTATGTCAAACTACCGGCGTTCCATCGCGGCACAAACACTTTGGCAAACGTTTGCTGTAGCTTTTCGACTGGAATCTCTGGTGCATCGTGGCGAATCCACTCGAAATCCAGAATCTCGTGAAGAAATCGGAAGAACACGTGCTTCTTGGACTCGAAATCGCTTTCGTTGATCACGCTCACAGCAGGGTATCCAGGGACTCTGGCCTTTGGCACCATCACTGTCGCCGTCTTTTTCGTCTTGGCTTCAAGAAGCTTGGTCGTCATGTTGCGCTGCACACGTTCACGATAGCGGCGCAGATAACGCTTCGCCTTGAGCGCTTCTTTGAGCATGGCAACTTGTTTGGGGTCCTTGCTGCCACCCTGGTCAACCTTTTTGAGTAGATCTTCGCTGAACCATTGACAGAGTTCGTCGAATTCGATCTGGCCGTTGCCTGATTTATCGATGGCGTTCATGGCTTCCTGCAGTTGATCCGGACTCAGAGGCATGCACAATTCCTCCCGAAATATGAGCGCCAATTCCTGACGATCAATCCAGCCCGATTTGTCCAGATCGTAGCGATTGAACGCGTCTCGAAGAATTGTTTCATTTTGATCTCGGATCGCTTGAACCCGCGCTTGGTGCAATCCAAGCGCTTCTTGTTGCTTTGATATCGCGTCCAGTTTGGCTTGGTGCATTGTGAGGGTCATTGCTCGGAGTTCCTGGGTCACAACCTTTGTAGCCACAAGTGGGCATCCGGCCAGCACAAGTCGCCATTTCTGCTCGGACTCCTTCTCAACATCAGTCCATTCGCCAGCAGATTGATGCGATCGCAACCAACGCTTCGCTTTGGCTCGTGCTACGGCCTGAGCATCACGTGAGGCAAACAGTCGCACAAGATGACGCTGTTGATAACAGCTCACGCACAATGACCCCAATGGTATCAAAGCTGCTTGGGTCTTTTGGCTACCAACAACATCCGCCACGTCACCAGTCGTAGTTGTGGAAAGAGCGGTAGCAGTAGGTCGTTTTGGTGAAGGAGATGCGATGTTTGCGCTGTTCTTTTGGTCTTCATTGTCCGATTGAATCCTTGTTGGGGAAGCCTTTTGCAGACGTTTGTCTTGTATGCGTGCCCAAGCATCTCTTGCACAAGTCCAGCAGACTCTTCTCATGGGCTGCACAAGGCAGTCGCTACACATGACCGAATTCCTGGCAAAAGCATCGTAATCGATGGCATCCACCAAGTGCTCCAAGCGATTCCCACCTTGATGCAATCGCAGAAAACACGACATACAGAATACCATCGCGCAGTTACGGCATCGCACCCTTGCGAGCACAACGTTGGTGTCATAACACTTGGTGCACAAGGGTGCATCTCGATACTTTTGTGGAGTTGCAAGCAGTTCTTGGAGGCAGTGAAAGGCACGTCGACGACTCAAAAACGAACGAATCAACTTTTGAATGGTTCGGGCAGCTGCTCGGTGGATCTTGAAGTACTCGTCAAAATCCAACCAGAACTCGTAGCACATGATGCTTTTGCGATACCATTTCTGGATTTTCGTGGCAGCTTGCGTAGAGATTCGAAAGTGTTTGCGAAAATGAGCGTGTTGGATCCAGACTAGAATCTTCAACGCTAAACGCTGCTTACGTTCGGTGCGCAGCCACGCCACTCGTCGACGAGCAAGCCAACCTTTGACGTACGCTTGAAGATCCGTTGCGGTGGCATCTCGACCAGTTCGAAGCAGTTTCTCAATCCAAAGCATCATTTGCTTTTCGATGATAGCAGCCTTCTTGCATGGAACGATCGCGTCCAGCGCCGGGTTTTGCAACGAGAAGATCAAGTTTTGACGGTCGCCACACAGCTTGGCAAAGCGTCTCTTGAACACGAGCGGTTGGTTGTTGTCTGCTGTTGGATGACCACGGCCTTGCCAAAACGCCAGCACACACGGAATTTGCTCTCGCGTCAACATCAAAAAGCTCACGAGACTCATCGGAATACTGCACGATGTGTTGAGTTGGGTCACATCGACGTATCCAAACGTGACTCGTGCGCTTCGGCACCCCATCGAGGTCATGATTCTCGTGAACGCGAGTCGAACGTCTCTGGAAGGCGGATCCCACGGGAAAAACAATAGCGAAAACGTCCAAATGCACTTTTGGCACTTGGCAGCTATCTCATTCCACGCAACAGTTTGGCCCTTGACCCCAGCTTCCAGACGGCGCTCCAATAAGTACTTCAAAAGAATTCGCTTTTTACTCACTCGAACTCGTGCCCTGTGCCCTCGGTATATCTTTTGGATGCGAATCGCCATCACGGACTTCTTAGCTCCTGCTGTTGCAGCCCAAAACGGTCGAAAGGCTCTTTGGAAGATGAATCGCTGGAGTCGTTGGGTGTCATGCAGAATTGCTGTGCGCTTCATGTCTTTGAATTGCTTGCGGACGGAACAGAGACGCCACCATAGTCGAACCGTTCGCTCCAGCGCAATTCGTCGAAGTCTCTTTTGGGTGAAGTCACAACGCTTGTAACGGGCTATGCGATCGCAGATCCACTTTTTCCAAATCAAAAAGTGACCACAAAGCAATTTGCGCTGGCGAAACGCGACTTGTCGTTTTGTGAGCAAGTCGTGATAGTAGCGATGACGGCACATCCAGATAATCCATCGACGTTCACCGTCATGCAGCTGGCTGCGACGATGAAACATATCCTCTGTCAGGCATATACAAGAGCACCATGAAACCACAACGAAGGGAACGAGTCAGCAATGAAAGATGGAGAGGAAACAGCCTGCCATCTGGGCAGCAATGAAGCCACTTACGTCTCTTCATGAATCTGGTATACTGGTGAAACTTCTTCAGGGCTCTGCGTTTGAGCAATGCGTTGGCATGGTCGATTGCGACTCGCATGCGTTGTTTTGCCGCGACGTTTTCGTTCCGCCACGCTCCCAAACATTTGCTGAGCTTCGTTTTACGATCCAACTCGATGGCGCGTTGCTTCTTTCGATGCTTGACAAGTTGATGTTTGAACAACTCAAAAACTTGCAATCTGAGGCAAATGCTTTGCACAAGATCACATGGAATCAACACCGAGAGCTGAGCTCTCCACTTCCTAAAGCTTTGGCGTTGGATCTCTGAATGGTGAAAAGCTTTGGCCCTTTGAAGCTTGAGGCGTTTCTCACACTGACCAACATGATGCTTGTACCAGTTGTCAAAGAGCTTTCGGGCGAGTTTGCGATGGCGAAACCAATGTGCTTTGTTCAGTTTGTGGTCGTTGGATTGCAACTCAACCGTATGTTTTTGAAGCAGATACTCCGTTTTCCACGCACTGAATGTCTCGCGCAGCATGACAAAACGTAACTTTCGCCAGTGTAAAAGCACTCGGCGGCGCTTCTGTCGAAACAGGTAGCTTTGAGCGATTGGAACGAGTCGGTTCACCAAAACACGACGACTATGCACCACTTTCTGCACGAAATACACTGTCCGCACCGCCCGAAACCAGTTCTGAATTAACCAGGTACTTCGATCGCAGAATTGAGCGTTGGCTTGCTTCAGAGAGTTCATCAGATAAAAGCCGCGCGACACAAAGCCAACTCGATGTAGATGATATTGGCTTGTCAACCAATTGACCTGCAAGTGAATTCGGCTGGTTTCCACGCTGAGTCCACGTAAAACGTCATCATGAAGGTTGGTTTGCTGGTATTTGGTCATGTAGTGCCATTTTCCATTCAGACAAGCGTCAAACCAGACGATTTGGCGTCTGGAGACTTCCAATTTGGACATGAACACTTGGAATACACGTCCAATGCAAGTGGCAGCACGACTACAATGCCTATAGTGGTGACCGCGGAACACTCGTTGGATATGGATTGCACACGTGTTCAATTGACTTTCAAGGGTGTCGAGTATCCGCAATATCACTTTGTCTATTTGATAGCGATGATAGGCTTTCCAGGCGCGGTTGATTCGATACATTGGGAAGCATTTGCGAAGACGAGTGATCTGCTTGAGACGCCGATTCATGCGTTGGCGATTGCAAAACACTCGAAAGAACGTTTGAATCTGACGTGCTCGTTGGTGCCTGTGCAGGACTTTTGCGAGAGCGTCTTGCTCAAACCAACAGTAAGCGACCCAGGCTGCATATTGCATACACTCACGACGGTATGCAGCCCACCATCGTCCTATGGTGCCGCGGAATATTCGTTGAATGACAATACTCGCAGCCACCTGCCTTTGAAACCTATTGAACGTGAAAATGCGGTAGTTGCGATAACAGCCTTGAATGCAGAAAGCCGCTCGTGATCGACGACGAATCTCTCGCCTTCTAGCCGCTTCTCTTCTTGCCAGAAAGGCTCGAACGTTACTTTGGATGACAATCGCTTGTTGCTCGTGAAAGGTTGCAAGCGATCTCCAGACAGCTTGTCGCCACTTGGAAAGGACAAGAAAGCGGCGAAAGAACCGCTGAAGAAATCTCGCTTTGGTGTTGTGTTCAATGGAACGAAGGCAAATCGTGCGGTGAATCCATCGACGCCATGCCTGGTGCTCTTGGTTGACCAGCTTGCGCTCAATCATGGCAATTGCGTATGAGAGAGCTACCGCACACAACGATCTCGGTTGATGGACGTAGCGATACCCTGGAATCACTTGCATCAAAACCAACCAACTGACCTGCTTGACGTGTGAGTCGGGTTTGTTGGGCATAATGTTCGAGGATCTTGACGGTTGCAATGACTTTCTGCTCGATTTGAGATCACCGTCAAACCACAAAAGGTACAACATTAACATTAATCTCCAGTTGGGCCAAAGCCTGATAATGACATAATCGACTCACTTTCCATCGATTCAGCGCAATGCTGATCAGTCGGAGCTGGAAGCGAGAGAGAACTCGAATGAGACGATACAGCGCCATGCGTTGTGCGAATTGCTGGTGATTGTTTTCGACGAGAAATGCCACTGGAAGCTCTTGGCCCAAGCAATCGATGGATCGCTGGTTCTCACATACCCTTGCGTTACAAATTCCCAACTCATCCTCGCAACAGAGCTTTGTGCCACTCACTCGAATGCGATTACTCAAGTCGAACGAGCGACGAGAAGGGTTGGCAATGACGAGCTGTTTGGAAGGAACCAAAGGTTTCAATCGCGGGCGTTCTTGAAGCGACGGGGTAACAACCCCGTAGACTCGCTTTTGCTCGCGCAGAGAGTACTTTGTTGCGGTCATTTGGGCGTCATTGAACGTGGAAGACAAGGTCGGGGCGGCAAACCCTTCGCGCATTCTCAGAGACGTCAGAGATCCATGAAGGGCTGCATCGTCAGTTGCCATCGTGATTCGTCGCCGGAGCGGTCCTTGCGCGACAGGAAGCTGTTCGAGGTATAGTTTGCCTACCACAGAGAACGTGGTCAGTCGGGTCCGAAGCGGACGAGACAGGGGAAGAAGAGGAGCAAGAGAATGGGAAAGGGACCCTTCATCCATGTGACTGATGATGAGATGGAGTGATTCAA
The DNA here is from genome assembly GCA_027475765.1 of Paralagenidium karlingii. Taxonomy (NCBI): domain Eukaryota; phylum Oomycota; class Peronosporomycetes; genus Paralagenidium; species Paralagenidium karlingii. Next base: position 21,641 of record JAMFLO010000120.1, on the reverse strand, counting down.
CGTATGCAGTTCACTGAAGAGAAGCAAATCCCCTCGCACTTGCCATTTTCCGTCGACTTCATGGCCTCCCAGTGTCAACTTCAACGAAACGATTCTTTTTCACAAGAAGAAATATGGTGTTGCTCACAAAAAGTAGTGTGGGACACATCTTAACTGATACATTTTGGCAGCTGAGCTTCTGGTTAGTACGGTTAAAAGTCCTGCGGTTAGCATAAGTTGATATGACGAGGTGTTTGTTGGTGATCCGAACCGGCGAACCGACTCCCGTCGTCCGACATTTAAATCCGACCTGGTTGTGAGGACGTCGCCTCTCCTAGATTGGTGCAAAGAAACGCAGCTGCTTCTTGAGAGTTCCTTTGTGTTCATTCGAGGTGTTTCTTTCCTTTGTGTGAGCAAACAAACACAACACAACAAAAGCAACAGGAAAACAAGACACTGCACGTCTCCGCTTTCACAAACCAATCAGTTCCATCCAATTCATGTTTTCTAAGCCGAATGTGAAGCGCACCTGTCTGCTTGGTGTTGGATAGCTAATCACGGTCGTCACCTTCCACTTACAGCTTTTACCAATGGTTTCTTTTTCTTGGCATTTTCATGCCACACCGTCCTTGTCGTCCCTGCACAAGATTGTGATTTTAAAGTACTGTTGGATACTGTAAGTGTTGTTGTGGTCGGTCCAATGAGGGATAGGTTCCTCTACCCAAACTCTACCCCTAGCCTCTTAACAATGCCTTCAGCACACTGTTTTTCTTCTTTTCTTCGGCTGACAAAGTCGTTGGGCAAAGGGGTGGGGATCCGCAGATTGCTCGAGGTCATCTCTCCATCATGAGCATCGTCCCAACCTTCTCGTACCTTCCATGCGCATACAAACTCCAAATGGATGCTCGGTTGCTCTTTGATGCATCCCCCTGTCGCTTGCACTTGCACTTTCCCCACGCTCCCAAACCCAAACAGCAGAATGAATAAAAATGAGCCACTTGAGCAAAAGAGGGATGGGCACCAAAACGAAAGAAAAGGGGAAGGCGTTGGTGTTCACTTGCAAGGCGATACACAAACAAAAAAGCCCCAGCCAAAGCCCAACAACACAGAGGCAAAAGAATCCCGCTCAGCCGACCCGACATTTTGCTTCACTCCACAGACGGCGAGCTTGTAAGAGACGACAACCCCCCGACTTGAAGAAAACCCACAAAAAGCTATCAAGCAAACGCCCAAAAAAGCCACGCAAACGCAGGCCCAAAGCCACTGTAAACGCGCCATCGAAGAGAAAGAGGCAGACGGTGGACGAACGAACGAACAGACAGAGTCACTGCGTGCAGGGACGAGAGGAGAAAGAGGACAGACAAGATGCCGAGGTCCAGTGCTGTCAGCGACGACGTGTGGGCCAAAGCTATCCACGCCGTGAACGTGGAGAAAATGAGCCTGCGCCAAGCGGCGCAATTGTATGGGGTGCACCACATGTCGTTGCATCGCCGTGTGCGAGGAAGATACCCGACCGCCACGCCGCCGTCGTTTGATATTCGCGCGTATTTAACCCCCGACGACGAAGCCGAGGTGCTGGGGGTGCTGCGCGAGCAATTTCTACATGAACAACGCATCACTTCGGACGATATTCGCTACGTGGTGCGCACCATTGCCAGCCATGGAGGCAAACGACAATTACCACCAGAATTCCCACCAAACCGATGGATTGTGAATTTCAAGCGGGTCCATGGCTTTGCCAAACTCAATAACTGCGCATACCCGCCCATGAACGCATCCGATACAGAATCGCAAAAGTCGAGTACTGTGAACAGCATGAGCAGCATGGACAGTTATTATACCGTGCCAAAGTTTCAAGAGCCACGGCATCGTCATTCGCGTCTTCAGCAAGAGCAGGATGAGCAGGTCCAACAACTCCAAGAACAAGAGCGAGACCAAGAGCAGCAAGTTCAGGCGCAAGTTCAATTGCAGGAGCAGATCCAGGCCCAAAATGTGCAACGACACCAGCAGCAGCAACAACGACGTCAACAGCAACAAGACTCGGAGCAAAACAATTCTGACGATCGAGAGGATTTTGGATCCACTGCTAGCAGTGGCAGCTATGAAAATGGTGAAACAGAGAAGAAAACGTATCGGCTAAGTCACACGGTGTCACCCGAGACATGGGAAAAAGCCATCGCTGCCGTGGAGAAACAGGGGATGAGTCTTCGGGCTGCTGCTCGAGTGTACGGCGTGCATTTTGCAGCATTGCATCGACGAGTCAAGAAACGTGCCCAGGGAGATCGAACCCAGGCGATGGAGGGGTATCTACATCCGGATGACGAAGCTGGGATTGTTCGTGTGGTGATTGCTCGTGCGGAGTTGGGTGTCTTGATGAGCTTTGACGAACTCATGGACCTGGTGCAACGTACTGCGCTACGCAATCTGCCAAATCTGTCGATCGAAGCAGCTCGCAAGCTCATGACTCGCTTTGAATCCAGAAATGAGCATGCGATCCGTCATATCATCACTGACTGGCCCATTGCAAAGCCTACTGCCAGCATGTATGCAAGTCACGCTAACCAAAGCCATAGCAACTCAGTCTGCAGCACTTCCAGCAGTTCCACATTATCTCGCATGACAATGAACCGGATAGCACCTCCTCCTCCGCCTGCTGCTCAGCCTCAATCTCTTCCAGTAATGACTCGACCCTACAGCGTTCGTGAATTCCCAAGTCCGAAGCCATCGGCCCCAACTATCGTGATTCCTACTGAACGGATAGAAGGCAACGAGTTGGCGATGGATCGAAGCAGGCGTCTAATTCCACAGAACGGTAAAGGTCGTTCTGTTGCTTTCATTTAGAGCCAGGAAAGCCGGACAGGGAGCACGAGAGAGTGAAAGAAGTTGAAGACAAGCGTTGAATGTGTAATTTATAACAAGGCAACAGAACAGCATGATAACATCCACCCATTTGCTCTGTTTCATGTTGTGTTGCGATCTATTGGCTGTGGGGGTACAACTTGATACGCGCCAGCGCAAGAACCAGCGCATCACAGTTTTGATGTAGATATTGTTCCAGTATGCACGTGAGAAGGTGGCTTTGGCGCAGGCGCATCGACAGGCTTAGCGGGCAGAACTCGTCAAGAACCTCTCTCACACCGTTAGAGCTCTTCGCGCCCGTTTCCAACGCTTCAGAACAGGCTTTTGCCAAGGAAAAAAGAAGAAAACGGAACCTGGCGCGTGGCTTTGGCCTGCAAGGACCGCCTGTGAATGAATCAACTAAGATTCACTAGACTTGGGATTGAATAGTAAGGAAACAGGTTGAAAAACGCCGCGCTCCAACGCGGTTGGTGGTCAATTGACATCCCAGTCGGATGAAAATCGGACATGATCTGTTTTGTTTGACGGAGTGGGAGGGAGGATGGATGGCCGCATATTTGGCCAAAGCTCACGCAACACAGTGTAAGAACCGATCCAGGTTGCGTGCATCTGCTTTTCCTGACCAAAAGAATTCCCAGGATCAACAACTGTCACTTGTTATTTGTATAGTATACAGATTATCTAAAGTTTCTGGCTCTGCCTGTGGCTTCGTTGGAATTCCTGGTTGGTGGCAGAAAAGAATTCGCTGGTGTTCCAAATAGGACAACCACGACCCGGACGCCAGCCAATCGCTGAGTGGTCGTTTGAACTGCGAATTCTGCTGACCACTTCGGAACCATTCCGAAGTCCCAAGCAATGCACATGTTGCTCCACTCAAAACTGTCTTATGATACATCCTGTACGGTACAGTCAACACTGGACAAATGCTCTTGGCTTGTGCTACCATACATGTATTGACAACGACGATCTGTGTGAGACTGGTTAGAGATAGTCATGAGACATGAGCCCACTAAACGTCATGGCAAGAATAATTGCACTACCAAGTGACCGAATTAGGATAGGAATCTAACCTCAATCATCCAGAAGATCTAGAGGAGAAATGAAGAGAGCTCCACCCTCATGAGGTAAAACTGGTTGCATTCCTGGCCTTAACGCGAGCCATTTGTGAACGACCACTTCTGAGTCATCTTCTCTCAAGCTAGACACCAACCACCTCAAGCGCTAGCTGCCATCAAAAGATTTACATGAATGACAGCTGGACTCTCGGCATTTTATGAACATCTGTGTGACAACGTACCCCACACGATTTGGTTGTCGGCTCCTAACAGACATGGAATAGGGTAGGACAAGTAGGATGCCATTTTTTGTGAAGACATGACTCACTCAACTATAGAAAAATGAAAAAGTCTGAAATAGGTGTAGGGCTGGTTATTCAACACAATTTCCTCAAATATGCAAAAAAATTAACTTAACCGTTCAGTGATCTATTGAGACTTGTTAGAAAGCGATAACTTCAACAAACTCAAACTGTGGTTTAATCGACTTCCTCAATCTTTGGGCCCTGGTCTCCACCAGCAGATGGCGATGGGCCACCAGGCATACCGCCGGGCATACCTCCGGGCATACCACCAGGCATGCCACCTGGCATGCCACCAGGCATACCGCCTTGAGCACCTGCAGCGCCAGCGTACATCTTCTGCAAGATTGGGTTGGCAACACCTTCCAATTCCTTCTGCTTTGCTTCAAACTCTTCCTTTTCAGCGGATTGATGCGCATCCAACCAGTTGATAGTCTTGGTGACAGCATCATCAATAGCTTTGCGGTCTTCCTCGGCGATGGCGCTCTTGAGCTTTTCGTCGTTAAGGGTGTTACGGAGGTTGTAAGCATAGTTCTCCAGCTGGTTCTTGGCTTCAATGCGAACCTTGTTGGTCTCATCTTCGGCCTTGTACTTCTCAGCCTCAGCAACCATACGGTCAATATCCGCTTGAGAGAGACGACCCTTGTCGTTCGTAATGGTAATCTTGTTCTCCTTGCCGGTAGACTTCTCAACAGCCGACACGTTCAGGATACCATTGGCATCGATATCAAACGTAACATCAATCTGTGGCACACCACGTGGCATGGGTGGAATGCCATCGAGGTTAAACTTGCCGAGCAGGTTGTTGTCACGAGTCATGGATCGTTCACCTTCAAACACTTGAATCAACACACCAGGCTGGTTATCGGCGTAAGTAGAGAAAGTCTGTGTCTTCTTGGTTGGCACGGTGGTGTTACGGGGGATCAAAGTGGTCATGACACCACCAGCAGTCTCCAAACCGAGCGACAATGGCGTGACATCCAGCAACAACAAATCTTGAAGTTTCTCGGACTGGTCGTTACCGCTCAGAATAGCAGCTTGGACAGTAGCACCGAAAGCAACAGCCTCATCGGGGTTGATCGACTTGCAGGGTTCCTTGCCATTGAAGAAGTCCGACAGCAATTGCTGCACCTTGGGGATACGGGTAGAACCGCCGACCAGCACAACTTCATGCACTTGGCTCTTTGAAAGCTTCGAGTCACGAAGCACCTTCTCGACTGGATCCATCGTCTTACGGAAATAGTCACCGCACATATCTTCGAAACGAGCACGAGTAATGGTACTGTTGAAATCAACACCATCGTAAAGCGAATCGATTTCAATGTAGGCCTGGGCCGAGGACGACAACGTACGTTTAGCACGTTCGCAGGCAGTACGCAAACGACGGAGCGAACGTTGGTTGGAGGTGATGTCCTTCTTGAACTTGCGCTTGAATTCTTGCACGAAGTGGTCGACAAGACGGTTGTCAAAATCTTCGCCACCAAGATGGGTATCACCTGCAGTAGCCTTGACTTCGAAAATGCCTTCCTCAATGCTCAACAACGACACATCGAAGGTACCGCCACCAAGATCGAAAATCAAAACATTGCGTTCACCACCCTTCTTATCCAAACCATAAGCGATAGCGGCAGCGGTTGGTTCGTTAATAATACGGAGCACATTCAAACCGGCAATGACACCAGCATCCTTGGTAGCCTGACGTTGGGAATCGTTGAAGTATGCTGGGACGGTGATGACAGCGTTCTTGACTTCCTTGCCAATAAAGGCTTCAGCGACCTCACGCATCTTCATCAAGACCATCGACGAGATCTCTTCGGGTTGGAAAGTCTTGGTCTCGCCCTTGAATTGCACAGTGATTTGGGGCTTGTCACCTGGGCCAGCCGAGACAGTGAAGGGCCAGTGCTTAATATCCGACTGAACAACGCTGTCGCTGAACTTGCGGCCAATCAAACGCTTGGCGTCAAACACAGTATTGGAGGCGTTCATGGCGACTTGGTTCTTGGCGGCATCACCAATCAAACGCTCAGTGTCGGTGAAGGCAACATACGACGGGGTCGTTCGGTTACCCTGATCATTGGCAATGATTTCGACACGGTCGTTTTGCCACACACCGACGCACGAGTAGGTGGTACCAAGATCGATACCAACGCTTTGTCCGGTGACTCCTTGGCTCATGTTTGCTTGTTTTCTTGTCTTCCGATTTGCTTGTTTGCGACTTGGAAACTTTGAGAATGAAAGCAACAGGCACTCGCCCCTCCAGTGTGTGGCTGAGGAAAGAAGAGGATCCCCCCAACAAGAAAGACTGAGACAAAAAGCAAAGAGAGTGAGCCAAACTACCCTACCCCAACTGATGCCAACAAGTTCTCGAAGTTGTTCCAGTTGGTCGTAACGCGTGGGGATTGGCTGGCTGTCCTAGATCAGCCAATCACAAGCTGCCATTGCACAGTCGTGAAACACCGCATAGGTTCTCGAAAGTACGAAACAGAAGCCAGATTCATTGGCATTCTGTATGGCTGGAAGTGCTACAAAACGGAATATTCTCGAACAAGGCTGTTACAGGCTTGTTGTGCTCTTTGCACGTCATCACACGTTTGGCTTGAATGGTTTCTCAAGGAATCCAACACTCAGGAAAACCGGAATGACACCGGTTCTTCCGCGTTTCTGTTGGAAGCATGCACAGCCCCACTAGTTGCATGGCTGAGCTCTTTGCCGTTTTGACTGTGCTGTCCAATGCCACCGCAGATTGCTGCATGCTTTCTGTGACGTGGCGCACCAAAAGCCGTCAATTTGTATGCTAACCATTGCCGTTGTGTGCATGTTGTGTGGCGGATATATGGTGGAATCGGTGATTCGAAAGGTTTGGGCTCAAGGCACACCGCCTGGTCAGCAGCAAAAGATCGCTTATGTGCAGATCATTGTAACCAAGTACTTCGAAGTAGCCAATGGCAATCGATTTTCTGGCAAGGGGCTCCCCAACTCACTGAGTTCAATTCAGTGGGCTATTGGTGAGCGTCACCCGCAACTTCAACAATCATGAGATTCTGGATCTGTGCTTCCGACTAAGCCGCCTAGTGTGTAACTGAAGCAGGGGCCCTTGAATGCCAAAGAGGATTGTTCTTAGCGCCACACACACATTTACAGGTGGTTCCATCGTCTCCAATCCGCAAAAGCAGCCAATGATCAACTCCAAAAACCGATAACACACTAGACGGACCACTTGTTGTATCATCCTCGTTGGTTCAAAGATCCTCTGCTTGTGTGTATGTACGCACGTATTTCACAAACAATTCTGGGCACAACATAAGCGCAAATGGCAAAGAAATGGGTGATCAGAACCAGGAAATCTACATCAGAGTGGCATTAACCAATGAATACCTTGCCGCTTCCTGGCAATCTCTTGGATCAACTCCTCATGCCGCCTTTATGTGATACAACTGTTTAATCCACTGTGTTCACATCATCACCACAACACAAACACTGTACCTCCGTTTGGCGATGGTGGATTTAGACTGCAATGCAAATCTCTTCGTCCGCTTGTGAGTGAACTACAACCCAGCCAAAGAAGACTCGATTAACTTGTATCCAGTAGCTGGTTCAACGGATGAAACGTACACTAGCGATGACATCAAGTGCCACAAATGCGGCAATGGAGATGGCCACCACTTTCATAACGCTCATCACACCTGCCCATGGACAACAAATAGCAAGCACCAACACAGTTCACTGACAACGTGAGAGATAACCGTTCAACTTGCGAGCTCTTACTCGGATTCTCGCCCCAGAGAAGTGGGCGAATTGGATCGGCAACGGTTTTGACGACGGTCATCACGATTTCAGCATCCGTGACGACGGACGGGAGCAGATGCTCATATTCAGCCTGATGCACAACACAACACAACAAAATCAGACATTCCATTCCCGTTCCCACGAGACAACTGACGCACCACCACCACCAAGAACACCACAAGCGGAACAACCCATGCGGTGACACCAAACATGATCGCCACAATCTCGCGCGATTGACGAGCTGCTTTATCCATCTCATTACGTTGCAGCAACTGCTTGGTGGCTTCGTCAATGCGCTTGCAGTCTTCTTCAACTTGGCTCAGGTTGTCTTGCACTTTTTGGTGAATGGACTTCTCAATGGCGTCGCACACGCTTTGGATCTGATTCACCTCGGTGGGAACATTCAACTTGGAGGAATGCGAAGAATCTTTCGATGGCAGCCAAATCGATGGAATCTCGAGTCCGTGTTGGTTGTTGATGTTCTCTTTGATGCTTTGGGTGATTTGCACCATCAGCTTCATCATCTCAGTCGAAGTGGTGACAGTGTCGGCTTTTGTTAGGTAGTAACTGGAACGTAAAGTCAGCAAACTCGATCTGAACCCAACAGAGTTTTCAGACCCATCGACTCACCGGAGCTTATCAAAGTATTTTTGATTGAGCATCTTGACGACTTTCATCGTTCGGGAGCAAAGTGCTTGGCCCATGGGATCCAAAAACACGAATATGAGATCTGCAAACTCGGCCATTTGAACAATGGCGTCATTGACATCGTACGGATACGAAATGTCGCCATCCACAAGCCCTGGCGAGTCGATAAAATCCACCTGGAGTTGTTGATGCCATCAACATCAACAATCAGAGGTTGTCTTAACAACGACAGCAATTTGCAGACAAACACACCAGCGGAAAGTTTCGGGACGTGGAGACACTGACACTAGTGGTGAGGTTCTCGATTAAGGGCTTGCCAAACTTCTCCTTGAGTGCCTGCAGATACGGGTACAGCATGACGGTGGACTCGCCTTTGATCGGCGCCAGGGTTTTCTTGTTACCACTGGTGATGAAAGTGAATCCTTGGGTCTCAATGGCCACTCCTGTGCGTTGGATCTCGTCGTCAATGTACCAATTGATAAATGAGGATTTGCCGGCGCTGTGGTTGCCAATCACGAGCACGTTCACTTTGCGGCGCGGGGGATGAATGGTCAGCCCGACGCTACGGGACAATTCCACCAGCCCATCTTCCTTGGCCGTGTAGAGCGCATGCACTTGCTTCATGATCTCCGCGGCATTGCCGTCGCGGGTCAGTACATTGGCCCCTCGACCCGAGCTGGGACTCGGACTCTTGCTGCGTCGATTCACTTCGACCATGATGATGTGCTGATGCTTTGTCGGTGGGAAACACTTTTGTAACGGGCCAATCTCATCATTTTTCCAACACTTTTCGGGTAGCTATCGATTTAACGCGAGTTCTTTCAACAAACGGACTCAGATTTGTCTGAGCGGTCGGGAGTCCCTTGTTTGACAACTGCAACGAGGAACCGCCATTTGTGACCACTAGCTCTCGTGCAAGCCCAAGCCTGGAAGGAGAAAACCCGACAAGCCCAAGAAGCTCAAGGTACGAACGGGATGGAAAAACAGGAAGAGGAAGAAGAGTGGTGGCAAGAGTACTGCGTCGTCAAGAGCTAGTGGAGCGAGGAAGATATCTGAGGACTCGTCTTGTGCTCATTCTATGATTTGACTTGATCTGGTTCTTTAGACTCGCCTTGTTGAGGTCTGTCTGTTCGGGAATCACCACACGCCACCACATCCAGCTCCATCCAAGAGAAAACGAAATATGACCGTCCAAAGCCATCTTGCCGTACAGGATCTCGCGAAGCTCAAGGTGGAAGAACTCACGCCCTTGACTCCCGAAGTGATCAGTCGTCAGGTGAGTCGGAAATGCGTCGGAGGGAAGGCTCTTTTTTCCTGTGTAGATGGCTCATAATGACTCTTCTAGGCGACCATCAACATTGGTACCATTGGTCATGTCGCTCACGGCAAATCGACCGTGGTGAAAGCCATCTCGGGTGTTCAAACCGTTCGCTTCAAAAACGAATTGGAGCGTAACATTACCATCAAGTTGGGTTACGCAAATGCCAAGATCTACAAGGCCGAAAACGCTTCGGGAATTGGCATGTACCGCGCCTTTGGAAGCTCCATGGCCGATCGTTTCACCGACGACGATGGAACTGTGTGGGTGTTGCAGCGTCACGTATCGTTTGTGGATTGTCCTGGCCACGACATTCTCATGGCTACGATGCTCAATGGTGCCGCTGTCATGGACGCCGCCTTGCTGTTGGTTGCTGGTAATGAAGTGTGCCCCCAACCTCAGACTTCGGAGCATCTTGCTGCTATTGAGATTATGCGCTTGCAAAATATTATCATCTTGCAGAACAAGGTGGATCTGATCAAGGAAGATGCCGCGATGGTGCAGTACGAGCAGATCAAGAAGTTTGTGGCCGGTACTGTGGCTCATGACGCACCGATCATCCCTATTTCGGCCGTGCTTAAGTACAACGTGGACGTTGTGTGTGAATACATTGTGCGCAACATTCCCATTCCCCGTCGCGATTTCACGTCCAAGCCGAAGCTCATTGTGATTCGATCCTTTGATGTGAACAAACCAGGTGAAGACGTGGAGAACCTCAAGGGTGGTGTTGCTGGTGGTTCCATTCTGGAAGGCGTGCTGCGTGTCGGCGATGAGATTGAAGTGCGTCCGGGTATCGTCAGCAAGGACGAAGAAGGCAAGATGACGTGCGTGCCTATTTTCTCGCGTATTGTGTCTCTGTGCGCCGAAAAGAATGATCTGCAATTCGCTGTGCCCGGTGGACTCATTGGTGTCGGCACACACATTGACCCAACGCTCACGCGTTCCGATCGTCTGGTGGGTCAAGTGTTGGGTTTGAAGGGAAGTCTTCCTCATGTATTTACAGAGCTGGAAATCAACTTCTACTTGTTGAAGCGATTGCTCGGCGTCAAGACACAAGAAGGCAGCAAGGCCAGCAAAGTGCAACGTCTCTCCAAGGCTGAAGTACTTATGGTCAACATTGGTTCCACGGCTACGGGCGGTAAAGTGTTGGCCGTCAAGCAGGATCTGGCCAAGATTTTGTTGACGGTGCCCGTGTGCACCCAGGAAGGCGAGAAGATCGCCATCAGTCGTCGTATTGACAAGCATTGGCGTCTCATTGGCTGGGGTCAGATTCGTCGGGGATCCCGAATTGAGATTGCCAGTTCCCAATAGACCAGAGACAACAAAAAACCTCTTCAGCTCAGTCAACAAAGAAAAAACCTTAAGTTTCTTTTTTGATGATGATGAAAAAACCAAAAAAAGAAAAAACCTTGTTTGGTGTCATCAGATGATGTGGCAGGGCCGTAGTACAGAAAGATACAGCAACCGTCTCGGATACTGTACACGTGGTGGTTACCGTTGCCGCCTCACAAATCTTCGAATCGTAGTAGATCATAAAGCTTTGTGAGCTGAGGAGCGTCGCATCCCATTTGCCCGACAGCCAGTTTCCCAACGGTAGCCCAAAATGCTGGCACGTGAGCCTGTCAAGACGTCAAACCTCTTTAGCTCACTGAGTAAAAGTGCTGCCTCTGTCTCGTCTTCTTCAGCGTCGTCGAATGCGTCGCCACATGGCAGTGACCGCAAGGATAACTCGTCGTTCAGCTTCTCGTCGGCCAGTGCGGCCGCGGCTGCCTTTGCGGAAGCCAAAAAGAAGAAAAACAAAAAGAAAAAGAAATCCAACAAAGCCAAAGCTTCAGCCACTTCCGCTGTTGAGGCAGCCGGCGACCAAGTGGAGAACGACGAATCCTGCGAGTCTACCGAGGTGACCAACGACACTGGGTCGGTGAGTCATCTGTGCTGTTGGACGATCTGATTTGACCGTCGACTGACCTTATGGCATCGTCACTGCGAAATGATGAATTCTATCAGCAGAGTAGCGAGCCGTCGGACGGAAGTGATCCTTCCCAACTACCACTCACCGAGCGACTTGAGATCGCGGCCGCGCATCCAGATGTGCATGCCGCGCTTGTGGGGCTCTTGGGCTGGTCACGACTCTACTTGAACACAGACACCATTCTGACTTTTTTCCAGTGCTCTGCATTGGATTTGCTGTTGGAGAATCTGCTGCGCTCGTTGCCAGTCAACGATGTCATCTACGATAACCTCACGCAACTCCTTTCCAATTGTCTATACGTCGAACGTGATGGTAAAGCACTGACTTCAAACCGCGAAATTGCCGTCGCCGTGGTGCAAACGGTGCGGTCCATTGTCACGAAACTGCGCAATGAACGCAATTCATTGGTTTCCACTGAGAAGTTGGCTCGTCAACTGAGCAAGACGGTGCTCAATTACCGTCTCTGCCTCAACGATGTTACCACCGAGTCGTCTCTCTTGAAAGAAGTGCTTCGAATCGAGTCTCAAATCGCCCAAGCCGCCGCCAAAGACGGACAAGTACAGGGACAGACCATTCGCGATTCTTTCCAACGTCGTGATATTCGAAGCGACGCCATTTCGCTGTACAAACACAGACTGGTCAAGATCAATCAGCTCGTGCAGGAGAATGTGTTGCTGCTGGCCGACAAAACAAGCGCCAGTGACGACGACAAGGCAGGCGATGGAGTGGAGAGTCGTGCTGCCAGCGAGTTCCAAAGATTGTTTGAGGAAGAAGACGTGTCGTTTGATCCGAATCAAATGGACATTGTCAAAGCTCAAATGGATGTGTTGATTGACAACAAAAACAAGAAGCTTGAGCCGTTGGAGACCAAAAAGCAAATGCATCAGCGCCACATTGAGCAGCTCAAGCAACAACGCGAGAAACTGGAAGCCCAGCTGAAGCAAGTCAACGACGAGATTGACGATTTGGTGGTCCAAGAAACGGATGTGGATGAACAGATTGCCCAAGTGGAAAAGTCGTATGCTGCGGAGATCTGTCAATTTGATCAGGACCATCAGCATGTGATCCGCTTATACGAGCGCAAGCAACAAATCGATGCAGTTGCCAAGGACTTTGAGGCGCTGGAAAAAGAGATGACCAAGATCACACTTGCACACAGTGAAGTGCAGTCGCTCAAAGCTAAACGGGTAGTGTGTCTGCGCCAGCAGTTTGAAGCACTGTTGAGGTATTTTGCGAGTGAATTGCCGTGCGTTGACTTTATGAAGAATCGTGTCAGAGAAACCCAAGCCAAGCTAGACAAATCGCTGAGTGAAGCCGAGGCCTACAAGGCGCTGGGAGTAGGCGCGGTCGCCAATGAGATCACTTCTAGCACGGAGCAGGTACGTGGGCTTCTGGAGGAAGACGTTCAATGTCTTCGTGCCCTGGAGAAACGCGACGAAGAGATTCTCAAGGTCCACGCGCAAATTCTGAGCGATGAGACGTTGAAAGAACCGATTCAGGAAGTGCCAGAGAGTTTGGTACGTGAAGTGCAGCGCCATGCAGACTACTTGCAAAAGATCTACAATGAGATTGCCGCAGCAAATGTCAATCCCGCCAACGACTCAGAGAAAGAGATGTCTTCATCATCACCGACCAGCGCATCCACCAGTGCAAAAAAGCACTCGCCTCAGAGTGCAAACGTGAGCTTCATCAATGCATCAGCTTCGTAAAAACATTGGGAACAAGACAGAAATACAGGCAGACGTGGCTATGTCTAGTTTGGTGGAGTTGTGGTTCTCTGAATGGCCTTTCTGCAAGACACTGGGTCACGTATCAACCCAGTCTTCTTCTTCTTCTTCTGAGCGATAGTTTTGTGTAGAGTGTCCAACGCACATGTTGTTGTGGGGACTGGTATGGCCCTGTAGCTGCGTCATGCTCGTGCTCGTGGCGCTTGGTGATCTCGTGACCGAGGCAGCTCAGGAGGTGGACCCTGCGACGGCTTTCTTCGATCCCATGGTACTATGCTAATTGCTCCAACGAATCGACTGGAAGACTTCTGACCGTCGATCTCAACATCATCCTGTTGGCTCGAGTGGTAGTTTTGCGATTGGGATGTGCTCATCTGTCGCGATGGTTCCTGGGTCTACCGCGAACCATCTCGTGCTTGTGCCTTTGGGCCATGTCCTAGTGACTTCTGATTGGCCAAAATCACGGCAAACCACTGCCATCTTGTCCTGTCGACCCCAGCAACAATGGAACCAACAGCCATCCAGGGCCGGTTCAACGACGCAACAGGTTGGTTGCTGTTCGTTAGGATCTCCTTCGCTTCTCCTGCTTTCGATGTGTTGAATCTGACTGCACCCACCTGCCGACGAAGAAGATGACGACGATGCATATCGAGTCAAATACCAAACGCTGCTGGCTCTAGCCAACTCCACACAACAAGTGAGGCACTGGTGGTGGTGGTGGTCGCTTCCATTTCGGCACAGCATGCTGCATCATCCATTGACCTAATGGGGACTGATCTTCTTTGCATAGGATTATAGCGAGCTGTCACATCGTTTCGCCACCGTCAAACGCAAACTCTCGCGCATTGAAATGGAAAACGAGTGCGTTTTGCTGCCGGCGACACCGCTTGAGCTCTGCTTTCCTGTCGACAACTGACACCCAATGCGATGCGACCCAATAGATATTTGCTAGAACAGTTGGCCTGTTACCCACCAAGCGACTTTGAATCGGACCAGTCGGATCTCGAACTCGACGACTTTGTGCTCATCAAGAAGTCGTCGGCCCCTGCCAAAAGAGTCAAGTCCTCGTCTTCTCAAGTGAGTTCGTTCGTCAGTGGGAGGGGAAGAGGTGGAGTCTTCACGTTGTGAAATCGTGGCTCATAAGGCGTTGAACATGAATAGCCGCCACAGGAAAGCAAAGAAACCTCCTCCAAAGCTGCTGCAGGCGGTAATGATGCCGAGGTGTCCGTGGCTTCAACTCCGTCTGCTCCGCCAGTAGAAGCTTCGACACCACCGATGACAACCGAAACATCCACAGTTCAAGTAGAAACCAAAGAAGAAGAAGGAAAACCACCAGAAGAAGCGACGAGCTCGTTGACACTTCGCTCTTCGACGACGATCACGCCGGACAAGGAATCACCCAAGAAAGCCCAGGCAGCAGAAGAATCGAAAGAAGTCAAAGACGCCACCCAACAAGAAGAAGCAGAAAAAGCAGAAGAAGTAGAAAAAGAAGAAGAAGAGACCGCAGAATCAGCCAAAAAGCAACCAAAAGAAGAAGAAGAAGAAGTGTAAAGAAGAATGCCAACACAGAGTGCATGCATGGTGCGCCACCAGAGAGAGAACCAGCAGCATTCACCCGATTCGTACTTATTTGGACAGTATACTTTAAACAAGTTCTTTTCAAGACCTTGAGCGTTGTGCCCGTTCAGATAAACGCCCCGATCCTTTGAGGATGCGGCGAGCTTCCGCATGGGCGTCTCTGATTACCTCGTTTTCTCCACAAAGCCAACGCAACAGTCAGACACGGACCCAAAGCGGCCCTGTGTCTAGCTGGTCCCAAGCCACTCCCACTACTATTCCAAGTGCTGGGGCTGTCGCAGCGATTGCCGACCAAGAGCAAGTCCAAGTGCCAACCGCTGCCTCTGCTTTGCTGCCGACGTTTTCTTTGCCTCAGCTGCACCAATTGATGCATTTGGTAGAGTTTCTTGACGCAAACCATCGCCAAGAAGAAGATTTGTATCGAAGAGACGGCATCAGCTGCGAACTCGACGATTTGCGTCGATTTGTGGGCCATCCGGGCAGCGAATTGCTGGATTTTTCACTTTACAGCTGCCATTCGATCGCTGCCGTCGTCAAAGAGGTGAGTGCGAACGATGCCACGCAACCCCTCAATGCCCAATCCCAATTGACTATTGTTAACTGAATGCATGCGCGTGGTGCTTGTTGTTGGTTCTTCGTTGCGGCAACGACTTGATCTCTTGCCACAAGTTGCTGAGCAAAACGTTTGCGCCGTTAATTCCATACAGCGTCAGTGCCACCATTCTTCAGGAAATGGACCACTTGACCAAACACGAATTGACGAGTTTTCTGACTCGTCAACTGAAACGTGTGCGCGTCACCAATCGAGAAGCGCTTCAAGTGCTGCTGGTGCACTGGTTGCACGTACGTACTGAACGATTTGCTCTCATCGATCGTTTCAATTGACACAGGTGGACTTCTTGTTGTTGGCTAAATCGCGCAGGTCGCTCAATGCCCAACGAGTCTGATGACGGCCAAGAGTTTGTCCATTGTCATCGCCAATAAACTCGTTCGCGACTGCGAAAGTCCGGAGCAACTGGCCAAAAGCTTTCGCAAACGCTGTCGCATCGCGAGGGTGTTAATTGAAAACGCCACAAAGTGGCCCTACGAGTGCGCCACCGAGATGAGTCTGGAGCTCATCCCTGATGAATTCAACAACAATCCCCACACTTCTGCGGACGACCCTGTGGAATCCTCTGCCACCACCATCGCCAATCTGAACACTGTCAACACAATCATTCCAGCGCCGACAGATGGTTCAATGACCCAGGAGAATCCAACCACTGAGAGCCACGAAGCCGTCGCGGACACAGTCCATTTTGTTCAAGTCATGTGGTCAGAAGACCAAATCAGCATCAATGAAGACGATCTACTGGTACGTGGTGTTGCTCAGCTCCGAAATGATGCAGTTGGCCGATCTTTGTGGTGGTGGGTGGGTGGTTCGTGGACCTAGCGGCTCTTTGGACCTTTCGGAGAGGTGGAATCTGTTGGCATCAACGACAGCAACGACAGGTTGGCTTGACCCGCACTTTCATGTTGCTGCGTGTTCCGGTCTCCTGACACCATTCGCTTTCGATTAGGGCGCTGCTTGCGTTTCGTCACGAACACGAAGCCGATGCAGCAGCTGCAGCCCAATACGACGGGCTTCGAGTGCGACGAAGAAAGAGAAAAGCACCAAAACGCTCGCAACTTCCTCTTCCTGTCACCTGCGTGAGCGAGCTGGACAATCCCGTCGACCATGCATCAAACACGTCTCCATCTGAGTCTGTTCACGGTTCATCTGCATCGAGGCCAGCACCTTTATCCGCTCCGCAGATGAAAGCCGAGCCTGCCCCAGACCTCGAGCCAGGATTTCTTGTTGCAGTGGGATCCGACCGAGCGCTCCGACGACCAGTTGATTCGGATCCCATGGTAATGGAAGATATTGAGAGTCCCCATGGGTCTGAACGACGACTTTCTCTTCCTACGACACCACCAGAAGAGACCGTCAACTTGTCGTCTGCCGAACAACAAGAGACGAATCAATCGGATCAATCAAAGCCACAAAACCAACCGAATTTGATGCAGTCGATGCAACTACAAAAGCGTGAACCATCGCAACCACCACAGGACCGTCCAGCCACCAGAAGCGTTGCGTTGCCTGCTGATGCGAACGTCGTCGTTCCAGTCAAGTCGCAACTTGAGCGTACACCGACCGGCTTGAAGAAGCAACCTGTCGGTGCCGATAGTGGCGTCATTTCCAACGATCAGCAAGCGTCAAACCCACATCCAAGCTCCACAATATCTGCAAAAGTGAGCTCTGGCTCTGGTGCTCATGAACACCAGATCAAGACCAGCGGACAGTCGGGTGGGGTTGTCGCCAAGCCAACGCAAGTGAACGATGGGTTTGTCAAACAGCAAGTGCTCGCGGCGCAAGCGATTCTCAACACCTCTTTGGAAGTTGTTGCGAGTCGAGCGAACGGGACGTCGTCGCCAGTGGAACAAGCGATTGCGCAACTGCATTCTCAGGCACAAAGCATTCTCTCGCAAGCTGCCAAAGTGTTGCAGACTGATGAGCAGGTTTACACAACGCCTTCTATCCACACCAAAGCCAACGGCCAAGAAACTGCAATGGCACAAGAGTTCCTGGAGTCTCAGGCTACCACTCAGGTAGGCGATGCGCATTTTGGGACTGACAAGACCCGCTCACTGGCTTTTGTTTGGGACTGACTCTTGCCTTCTTCTTGCGACGCAGATCAAACTGCTCGAAGCTGAAGTCGTCGCGTGCAGAGAATTGATGCGCATCAACAAAACCCAGTTTGAAAAGGAACTGGAACAGGTACCAAACGCCAGGCAGTCACACGCACAGGTTGACCCTGGATGTTCATGCCATCCCGCTCTTCAATCACCTCATAGCTGGAGAAAGAAGCCATGGCGATGCGTTTGGCCAGATCCGAAGCCGAGAACATCAGTCGGGACTTGCGTCAGGAATTACGCAAATGCCGCAACGAGCTCGCGTGCCAAATGGCCAACGCGGTCCAAATGCGGAGGTGAGAAATGACGCTTTAGTTTCATTCTTCTTGCGTGCCTGCTGTGCATTGAATCACAGACTTTCCATCGCCTCGTCAGAGAGAGACAGGAAGCCCAAGAAGAGCTGGCAGCATGTCGACTCAAGCTGCAGGCGGCGCAAGAGGAAGTGAACCGACTTGGCAAGTCCAATGACGAGCTCAGACGATTAGTGGCCCAGCGCCAACTGGACAAAGCGTCGAATCCACCGCGGAATAACGATATGAAGCAGCGGGCGATGAATGATGGGTCCGCAGAGCCTCGGACAACGGCAACGGCGTCCAGCGCGCTACACCCGAATCTCGATCGCGAGTTGACTGCTGCAGACAGCAGTGTGTCGTGTCTTGAACAACTCTGTCAATGGAAATCGTCAATGCGGGAGAGATTGCAAAAGCAGATCGACGAGACCAAGTGAGCATCGTGCAGACTTTGGGAAGTGGCAGTTTGTTTGCTGACTTAGTGGATGCAATGTGAACAGACAAGCACTCTTGGAGATGACCTTCGAGGACGATCCGGATCCCTCCAGCTGTGCGAAGCATCACACACGATTCGTCTTGCCAGTCGCAGCGCAGATCAACGCCAAAGAGCAAGAGCAAGACGACACGAGAGTGCTTCTCAAGCTTCAACAAGAGTTGATGAATCGGTACCATGAAATGGACCAAACCATGCAACGATCTCGCTCCAAACTGAGTGAGTTAGCGGTGGTGCATCCCATGAAGGGGGAGGACGATCGCAGAGAAGACCTCGAAGACGAACAACCCAAAGAGGATCCAAAAGACGAGGGTATGGCAATGGCAGAAGTGCAGCAGCTTCAACCAGTCCGACTCTCCACGCAACAGAAACCATCCGAGGTTGCTCAGCAGATTCCAAGGACCAGTCCTCATCATTCACAAAGTCAGCCAACCGCCGAGTACCATCCTCCACACTCGGCGTCGTACGAGAAATGGTGCCACGATCGTCGACGTCAATTGGCCAAACTTCAGACTCACTCTCGATCTGCGGTTGGATCACCTTGGTCCCATGATCCACCCAATCAAGTCATGCTAACCGCGCTTCAAGCCATGCAACGGTTTGAGCAATTGCTTCATCAGCCATCACCGTTGACTGGGGTTTCAACGAGTACAGCACCTGCTTCGGCTCCATCCACCGCAGACATCGTCTTCAATGAGGATCAAACGATTCTTTTGTGAGTGGAGGTTCCCAGATCTGCAAGCATCCGTCACCGCAAGTGCCGTCCACGTGGAGGTTCATGGCTGTCATGATGGATGGTCGACAAGTCGCGGTCTTCCATCTCACCGCATGCGGTACACGACTTGACCAGTCCTGCCATTGACTACGTGGTCTCACTCACATCCGATTCGCGGATGATGGTTTCTGTCGTCTGGAGTGTGCTTTCTGTTCGATTGTCGGTGTGAGGAAGCTCAAACGAGACGCGATACCCCAAGGGCGCCATGTAGTTGCAAAGCACTAGTTGGATCTCGTCGCTCTGCTTTGAATGCCAGACCACCGCGAGTGTTGGGTGCAGAAGGTCCGGTGCCTGCCGATCGTGCCAACAGGAGGGAAACCTGAAATGAAACACGCACAACGGGAGTCCTTGTGAAGTCAGCTGATCCAGTGTTGCAAGAGTCTGTTGGGTAGGGCAAGAAGGTGAGCAACCCGACTCTTGAAAGACCAAACAAATCTGGTGCTGTCACGAGACCGATCCAAAACCAAAACACCAAACTCCGGATTCCGTGTCTTTGGTTGCAGAGGTTTCCATTCCAGTCGCCACCACTCGTTTCTCCACTTCCCTTCCTCACCCGTCTTCTCCTTCTTCGTCGTCTTTTGCAACAACATGTTCAACATGGCTCGCTCCACCACTCCAACTGAACTGTCATTGGCAAAGCGAGCAACAGCATCTCGAGCAGAAAGGAACGAGTTGAAGGATTGTGAAGCCAAGGAGCACCTCAGACTGCATTCGTCCAGCTCAACAGCAAGTGGGTCTCTCCACCTGTTCTTGAGTCCAGGCGGGCGCTGCTGCGAAACACAGGGAAGTGCCTGCATGACCAAGACATCCTCGTCCAACACGACGCCTGGAGACCCGATTCGGAGGACTTGGAAACCTTGGAGAAGACGCATCCCAACTTGTTGAGATCATCTTTGATCCGTTCGTGGACTTGGTTGCATGGATGGTGCCATACGATCCAGCCGTCTGCAACTGTTGTCGTTGTCTGTCCATGGCAATCTCTTGAAGGAATCAACTGAATATGGGTCCCAGTCAGAACTACGTCAGTCCTGCAAGATGGCGAGCACCTCCAACTCTTCAAAGGACACCCACGTTGAAGTCAAACCCCTCCATTGGGTAAAGTGAAAGAGTCCCGAGAGTTGAAAGCACAAGACAGCACTCAAGTCAATTCCTTGGCACACTCACAAGCACACACAATGAATGGTCTTGTGGTCTCTCCCAGCCTCTTCCTTGCCACTCTCCAACTGTTGTAAGACGCGTCGCAATCACAGCACAAGTAGACATGATGGACCGAGAGAGAGAGCGAGAGAGAGAGAGAGAGAGAGAGAAGATGAATGAACAACTCCAACAGACAACACATCTCTTGTTCTTGGTGATGTTGGCGTTGGAACACAGCACATCTACACACGCTCATACACACACATGGAGACGAGAACGATGCAACTGCACCTCGGAGGTTGCCACCGAAACCCAGGCGAGGTCCTCCCTGCTGACTGTCACTGCTATCGACTTCTACTGTTGGTCTGAAGAGTCTTCGCCAAAGTCTTCTTCAAAGCCATTCTCGTCATTGACCAACGTATCGGCAGTGTCAAAGGCTTCCGTGTCGTTGGCAGCAGTCGCGGCAGGAGTCGGCCCTGGGGATGCAGCAGACGTTGCGGTGGCGTTTGAGACTGGTCGCAAGAAATGAGCTGGCATATCGTCATTGCTGGTCGGGGGTACCGGGGTGTTTGAACTCTTGCCATTTCCCTTGTCAACGCCTTGTGGAGTGTGTCTGCCATGTGAGTTGAACTTGCTGACACTCATGGCGTTCACTCGTTTGCTGTCAGTACTGCATCAGCCTCAGAGCTGTCTTCATGACCATACTGACTCGGTGGATGGTAGAGACGACCATCAATCTCATTGAACCAAAGCAGTGCAGTGGACATCAGCACCAAACCAGAAGAAGACCATCAAAGGTGTTGTCATTCATTCATCTGCTCTGCCTGCGGTCGATTCCATGCTGACCGTCCACTCTCATCTACGACGAACTCTTCATCAACGACGCAAACACGCCGCCTTCGATCTGCAGCAACTCCGACGCACTGCCAAACTCTTTCACTTCGCCGCGTTCCAACACCAAAATGCGATCGCTGCCCACAATCGTCTCCAAACGATGCGCGATCGTTAAC